>PVIJ01005302.1:0-105426 GCA_004024925.1 Scalopus aquaticus
ACATATATATATATATATATATATTTGGCAAATTGTGAATCAACTAACATGTACTTGTTGACCAAAAATGAACTAAAGCTTTCCCTTCCCCTACATAAACAAATTCTGTCTATCAGAATCTCCTCATTCTGGATTTATATCATAAAAAAACCGAACAGAGGATCTTAAATTTTTCTATATTAGATTTCACCTTTTTTGCTTGTTTGTTTTAGATCACTGATACAGGTTGTCTTGACCTATTTAACTCTTGATTTTATCATCTGATTTGTTACAATATTCTTTCCTAGTAATCTATCATCCAGAAATGCAAATTGTCATTTATTTTATTTCTTCATAAAAGATAAAGATTAAAAATATTGAGCAGGAGAAGGCCAATGAAAAAGTTTATTCACATACCCAGACAAATCAACATACTGCTTTAGTCTTACTGAGTAATCTAAGTCACTTGTGAAGACATTACATTATATAGGTCAAGCCATATGAAACTGGTATTTTTGTACATCCAAACTTTCAAATACTGACAATTTTATATAATTTAATCTAACTGAATCCACGTTTTTCATTTCTTAAATCATGAGATTTTGCTAAACACTTCATTCAGATAAAAAATCCATACAAATATGCATTTTAGATATTAAGATCTATTATTATTAACTTGATGTTTTATAAAACTAATATATTTGGTTAGTTAGCATGATTTTACTTTGTTCAAGTGCATCACCTCCCTAATTTAGAACTGTGCTATCTATGGGGCCAACATGGTTCCTTTATCTCTCACAACATTAAATATTTTGCATATAATGAACACTTACTGACGGGCCTCCCTGGTAGTGCAACGGGTTGGGTGCAGCACTGTGGAGCTGTCAGCAGCTGCAGAGTGAATTCTCTGCATGGCAGGGGAGATTCCCACATGGCGCAGAAGACCTCTCCTGTCTCACCCGCTGCTCCCTTCAGTAGTGTATTTTGGTCGATCTGCTTGTTCTGCTTCCCACTCTGTCTCTGATGAACCCTCTCACCAGCCCACACCTCTGGGCTACACCCCAGCTTGTATGCAAAAATAAATTAAAAAATAAATAAACAGTTACTGATGGCTGAACAAATAAGATCCCATAATTAACTTGGCCTTGGGACATTGCTCATGGCATGACAAAGGAATAAGGAAAAGCAACATTACCTATCACACTCATAATGAAATCCTAAAGTAAGCCATAGAATTTACTAAATTATTATGTTAAAAATGTAAGGTTAACTTCTGGTCCTCAGGCAAAATTAACACCATATTAAAACACTTCCATATTAATTTTTTATACTATTTTACCAAAAAACCCTACATGATACTCTAATGCATAGCCAAAAAAAGTGAATTTCTTATAACATCGGGTCTAGTCAATTGAGCCAGGGAATATTTTTCTTATGAAACCCCAGAGTTCTTAAATGGGCTTATGATGCAACAAAGTCACTTATAATTAGAGAAAAATATCAGCAGTGACTATGGGATTTGTTCCAATTATGGATTTCCAAGTGCTTGAATTAAGACTTCTTTGGCTCTAAAATGACAGAGACTAATACACTTAAACTATATATATCAATATTTCTGGGCTGGAAATCTCACATAATTCCAGGATTCTTGGTAAGCTGTCTGACTCCTTTACTGGTAGTGTCATCCTCCTCAGAGTGAACATATCATGAAAAGATGATTGCTTCTTTTTTGTTAAATGGAAGCATTTTCTACGCATGTAGTAGCATTAAGTTGTAGAAAGGAAAAAAAAAAGGAAAATTATAGTCACTGTCCTCAGTATGTGAATGAGTGCATGTTTATCTGTACTATTCTTTGAAAACCAGAAAGGCAAATAATTCTAACATGATTTTCCTTGTAATCTGACCATTTTCCCCATTTGTCGGAGGCTTATTTTGTTTATCTGTGGATGATTACGGCAATATTTTTAGTTCTTCTTATTAAAACTCATCTCTTGAAGTCTTGTTCAATGTTGTTAATTAACTTCTTCATTACTATAAGCATGCTGCTAAACCACACTACTGTCATAAAAAATTTTTAATGAATAAACAATCATGCAATATAAACAATGATACAGCTGCTCATTGTTTATACAGTTCAGCAAATAATAGCCAAGTGCTACAGACTGAATCAGTGTATATTATTCTTTCTCATTAATGAAAAAGAAAGGACTCTATTATAAGTTGTGCATGTCAAAATAACAGGGAACTCACATATTTAGGATGCAGTATTGCATCTCTGCCCATAATGCCCATTGATACTCTGCCAAGTGATAACTATGTCCTACTCATCCCTTTCAAGCAGTATAATCAGTCCACTTTAATACCAAAACGAATTGCTTTGGGATTTAAAGGATCAATTCCATCACATATTCATTGTAATTCATTTAAGATCCTGAGTACAGAGTTGGACACAAAATTAAGACTTCAATAAATATTTCAGAGAATTATGTAGAATGTTTAGCTTTAACATGTAAAATAATTAAGGAAATATAAAATAGCTCTAAAAGACCCCTGAATTATGTCATAGAATATATACGCAGAAACTGAATATAGATAAAGAAACAAAAACTAATCCATATTTTAGATTGTCTTTTTCCCTGTAACATAGAACGGTAAAATCTCCCAAGATTTTGAGAGGCATTATTTTATTGCTTTTATTATTTCATATTATTTTAAATGGGAATAAGGGCAGAATTATGTTAATCCTAATCAGGAAACAGTGCAGACTTAATAAAAAAAATCAAACTTCATGTATTAAGAATGTAGACTGGACTTTCAGTTCAAAAACTGGGGATAGAGTTGGTGTAAATTTAAAAGAATGAAAGGAAACTCAGTAAAAGATTTTTAGAACAAACAAGTACAACTCATCCTACTCACTAAGTCAAACGTTTCTAGAGATAACGCTAAAGATACACATAAAAAATTGGTGAAGGGAAAGCTTAATATAAAGTCATATTTCTCTTAAAAAATACTTTGTGAGACAGCATTTCCCTGTACAATTTTATTTTAAAAATTGAAAAGGTATAAATTATATGTCTCGCTTTTATGCATATCGGATGCACATTTGAAAAGGTGCTTTTAAATTTACAGGCTTATTGGGTCAAAACTACTTGATATTTTTGTCTTAAAAGAGAAAAGTGCAAAGAGGGGACTGGACACAAAGTTTACACATCAGTTTGAGTCACGATGCGCACGTTCTCCACATTCACTCACATCTCAGCTGGCAAAGCTGAGTGCCAGGCATGCTAATCTTGAATACCCAGAATAAATTAACACAATCAGAAAGAGCCATTGGACTCAGGCAGCAACATGGCATTTCAAAACAGCTTTTCATCTGTCTATGTTTAGGAAAGTTGATGGGAATGAACAGAGAAGGAATCTATCATGTGTTACATAACTGTGCATTACCACACTTGGAAAATTACAAACATAACAGAAAAATTCCAAATTCTTCCTGCTCTCACTTTTGAGTAGAAATATTCCTTTGCCTTAAATTAAAATATGGAAATCTGAGGTACTGCTCAAGGGTGAGGATGGTATTCTACTGATTACTGCATTCTTTCAACTACAGTAACAGTTATAATTTGTCTTCCTTTCCATTTTCATCTCCCCCTCCCCCAACACGTGAACAGATCATGAGCTGTTGCAAACAACTGTATGATTGCTAGACTCTCATTGCTCTTCTCACTGCATTAATTTATTCTGCTCTTCAAGGTGAAGATGAATGGCACCTTGCTTTGCCAGAACAAGCCTCAGAAGGGATGTGTCCATCTTGTATTAGGCTACTGTTCTTTTCTGTCAACCTCACAGGTAGTAATTCTGTGAGGACAGAAAACAGGGTCATTTAATAAAACAAAGTGATGTATTTCACTGTCAGAGTAGCCTGAGCCCAGAGGAGTATATATCACTCCACAGATTCTTAATGCATTAAGACGATGTTCATACTAAGGTATAAATTCAATTTAAGCAAAATAACATCTAGAGCTGCATTTCTGTTCCAAACCCAAAATCACCTCTAAAAAAATACTATTCCTACTTAACTCAAGATGTATGAATCAACATCATAAGGCTGTGATTTGATAGGGTAGGGAGAAGATAGGAAATCTGTATTTTTCATGCTCCTGGGATGATTTATGCAGTCTTATTATAATAGTGATTAGATAGGGGATTGAGAAATATTTGTTAAAGACATTCAACAAAAATAGTTTACAAAATTAAAAATAAAAGTTTTATGTTGCTACATTCTCAGTGGATATAGTAGGGATTATGGCTATACAGCTATTCTCAAATTTGTCAACCTGTTAACAATAGATTTCTGGGCACTACCCTGAGTGTGACTCAATCTGGTCTAGAAACTGGAGAATATGTATTCTTCACAATTTCCTGTAGGACTGTTCTTTAAGACCCATTATCCCATCTTATTTAGGAATCAGTTGCTTATAATCTGTATGCATGTACTTAAAAAGGAATTATGCAGGAACTCCCTGGGTGGCGAAGCAGTTAAGCACTGCACTGTGGAGCTGCTGGCAGCATCAACACTTTGCAGTTGATGCAAGGCTGAGGAGATTCCTACATAGTGAAGAAGACCTCTCCTGCCTCGACCGCTGCTCCCCTCAGCAGTGTATTTCCATCGATCTGCCTGTTCTGCTCCCCATTCTGTCTCTGGCAAACCCTCTCGCTGCCCCACGCCTCTGGCCTGCACCCCAGCTTTTATGCATAAATAAATAAATAAATCTATATAAAAAAGGAATTATGCGAAGGAATGTTTAAAAAAGGCTTCTAATTCCCCAAAGTCATTAAATCCACAACACTAAAAATGTATTTGCGTTTGTAAAGTTGTAGTAAAACATTCTAATACTTTTCTACACTCACAATCAAAGCACCCATAATCTTTTACCATACAGAATGGAGTCCTCTCCCTCCTTTGTTCCCACTCCCATACTCTTTCCCCTTCTTATAGCCTCAATTCTGCCGTCATATTTCTAGGGTTTGTTGTGTTTTAGATGCAACATCCATTTCTGTCAAAAAAAAAATACCTCCTAATAAAAGGGGATAGAAGGAACATAGGGGATAGAATGAACATACTTCAGCATAATAAAGGGTTTAGCTGTGTCAAACCCACAGTTAGCGTTATACTCAATGATGAGAAACTGAAAGCTTTTCCTCTTAGATCAGTTAAGTGACAAAGATGTCCACTTTCACCACTACTCTTCAAGATATTATTGGAAGTCCTAGCTAGTACAATTATGCAAGAGAAATATATAAAGGAAACTAAATCATAAAGAAGAAGCACAACTATTACTATTTGCATATGACATGATGATCTACATAGAAAACAGTAAACACTCTAGTAAAACATGTTTGGAAGCAATGAATCAGCACTGTGAAGTGGCAGTCTACATAATCAACACAGAAATGATTTTAATAACAAGATCATTATGATCATTAGTGTTTTTATCTTGTGAAATGTATTTCTTGAATATCTTGCTTTAAGGACTAACAGTCAATGCTCAATGAGTATACTTACCTACTCTCCCTTAAAAATACAAGCAAGATCATGAAAAGGCATAGATACATAAATTTAAAAAATATTCAATGTTTCAAATTGACAAATTTACCTATTTTATTGTCAAAATTGAAAGTAAAAATATTTGTTTCATTTTTGATTAGGATGGTTGTCTTTCTATTCACTAAACTTCAATATTGGTATCTTTAAACGTAATGTTTTCTTTTTACATTTTTCATTTTTCTCCCCACAAACAACTAGTGAAAACCGGTGATTTCAGTTGTTTAAAAAACAAAATCAATAGGTAGTCACTTAGTGAAAACATTAGAATATTCTTGTCTCTGAAGTGGGAGATCAACGTGTACTCTGTTATTCTATTTTTTCAATGCCAGTAGATTCAAACTTGTGTTAATCACTTTTGTAGGATTCTGTAATCAGGGAATAAAAGCAAACTGTCTAAAAATACACGTTATTTTTAAGAACAACAAAGTTTTCTTCCTTAGCAGGGAAAAAAAAATATCTAGAAATGCAGTAGGGATCACCTCTTCCAATTTCATTCTCTCAATAAAACTTTAGCACTTTCTCATGTGTGTGCTGTAATCACACACAAGGGCTAAACAATTTGGTAGTTACCTTGAATTCAACAAGAAAATGTTTTATATTTCATTATAAATTATTAATAGATTATCTGGAATAATAAGTTAATTTTCAGAAATTGCCTCTCTCTTTCAAAGACTGAATATATTCAGTAAAGAAATGTGGAAAACCTAGAAGTTCTGAAACATTTAAAAATTAACATCAATTAAAACTTCAGATCCAATGCTTGGTAAAATGTGTACTAAGTTTCAACAAAAAAATAGGACTATTCTATGTTAATCATTGAATAAAATTTTTGTAGAATTGTTCAAGCTTAACCAAAAGTAGAGAAAATACAGTAACATAAATATAAAATCATTTAAACCTGCTTTAAACAACAGCAATTCATACTTAACAGTTACATCATTAAATATTCTATAATATAAATTTTTTTTTAGTGTTGTTGAGACATTTAAGAAGTGATCTAGGGCCTCCTTGGTGGCACAGCGGTTAAGCGCAGCGCTGTGAAGCTGTCGGCAGCGGCAACGCGAGTTTGACGCCCGGCGGGGGAGATTCCCACATGATGCAGTAGACCTCTCCTGCCTTGCCCGCTGCTCCTCTCAGCAGTGTATTTCCCTCTGCCTGTTCTGCCCCCCTCTCTGTCTCTGGTGAACCCTCTCGCCGCCCCACACCTCTGGCTTGTACCCCAGCTTGTATGTATAAATAAATAAATCTTTAAAAAAAAAGAAGTGATCTAATAACTGTATACAAGTTTAATGGGAAATTACAAATCAATATATACTAAAATATCTTTTTTGATGCATTGTTTTGGGAAAAAATGTTAATCACAGAAAGGATTCATTTCCACAGAAACAACTGCAGAGTTCGCTCCAAGACAGTGGAGTTGTACTATATATTTAATTTACAAGAATTCAAGTAGTTCTTTTATATAATTGAGGCACTATAAAATCATACTTGTAAAGTTACTTTTCAATAAGTACTCTATATATCAAGCAATATTACATAATACTATTTGCAGGCAAGGGATATATTAAAAATATTCTATAAACTATTAAAGGAGTTGCAAAATATGCTGACTATATTTTTTAATTTAATGCATAACTTCATACTCTAACTCCAATATAAAATTTGATGCCACTAGATGATCATTGTTTATATTTCCTTTTATTTACTTATTTTGCATAGAACAACTGGGGTGTAGGCCAGAGGTGCAGGGGGTGACATGATTCATCAGATACAGTATGGAGCAGAATTGGTGGATTTAATGAAATACACTGCTAAGAGGAGGAGCAGTGGGCAAGACAGGAGAGGTCTGCTGTACCATATGTGGGTTAACTCCCTGGCCAGGGATCAAACTCAGGCCATAGAGGTGATAGCACTGAGACTTAACCCCTAGGCCACCAGGGAGCCCCCAATTTTTCTATTTCTTATTGGATATTTGCCTTGAATAATTAAGTTTTATGGCACATATTTCTTCTAATTGGCTTATTGTTTTCAGTATAAATCACAGAATTAAAACCTCTACCTTGATTCACATGTAAATTTCCTGTTTGCTATTAGGTCTGCAAAATTTTACTTTCCTACACTTGCAAAACTAGGCACTTGAACCTGTATTATGGTATTTCAAATTCCATCTCTGGAACATGATCAGTCAGTGGTTCTGTGCATCCATTTAAGCACATGGTCATGTTCCTGAAAACTTAAAAAACATAGATATACTAAAAGTGTTGATAAAAACCCAGAATATTGGAGGATAAGGGCTCAAAAAGGGGGAGAAAAGAGCACAAGGGACTATGGTGACGGTTCATGGGTGAATTGGTGCTGGGTAACCTATGGAGAATACACAATATATAAAACACATGAATTAAAACAACCCAGAATATTTAGAAAGTTACTATATCCATTCCAGGGGGAAACTCAGGTAATATAAAAATGATTTTCAAGCAATTAATTTCTCAAGAATTATTTAATATGCACTATTTCTGAAATAGATAATCATTGCTTTTAAAATCACAATTAAAATTTCAGAATAAAATTTTCCTTTTCTTGTTAGAGAGGGCTTCTTTCACTAATAATGATGTAATCGAACAAGTTAAACAAGTTAAAGGTTGTTGGTGCTTTGCAAAATTATAATCCTGATTTTTAAATTATGAAGTTTCAATGGGATTATATTACTGGAAAGGGAAAATTTCAATATAAGTTCTTTCCTAATTTTACAGGTTCCAATACTTGACCTAATGCATTTCTTTCTAAGGTAGCTGATTGCATAAATTTTCCCTCTACCTTCCACAATGATCAGGACTTTTAAAATCTCAGGTGCTAGTGCATTTTGTTGTCAGATCAAATCTTACCTTTCATTTGCTTGTTTTTCAATTGGGTAACTATACACAAACTGGCTCTTTCCTGCTTCCCTACCTCACCACAGGCACTAGGGACAGTATCTCTTTTACATTATTTTAAACACTGCCATAATAAATACTGTACAAGACCTTTGCACACAAGAATGAAAACTTTTTTACAGAGGAAATCTAGCAGTAGATGGGCTAGAATGTAAGGTACGCCTATTTTCCAAAGGGGTTATATCAATTTACATTCCAAGCTGCAAAATCACTATACACTTTGTCCTTAATTTTATCTTTAACACTGAGGTTAGTTATATCAATATTGGAATATAATTTTAACTGCATGACCTTTCATCACTTTCCTTTTGAAGAAAAGAAACTCATTAACTTCTTTTTTTTATTATTGTTATTTATGTTTTTTACATTTTGTATTCCCCTTGGGCAACCCACCACCAATTCACCCGTGATCCATCTCCATGGTCCCCTGTATTCTCCTCTCTTTAACTTCTTGTCCATTTATTTTTAGAAAACAGTTATTTCCTTTTCTTTTTCTCTTCCCTAACTCTTTTTTTTCTTCATTTTACTCCACCATTTTGTGAATCTCACTCATAGGTAGTAATCATGTGTATTAACAGCAACACATCTGAATTAAGAAAATGGAAATAATATGCATTAAGTAGAATTAAACCTAAGTAAGATCCAGTCCCCAAATCTCTAAAGTCTTTTAAATTGCTCAGAATTTCTGAAAAAGTTTCCACCTAAGTCCTATAATCCTCCAATAATTAAATCTGTTTCTTCAAGCATTTCCAAGAAAACACACACCACATCAAATCCATGCACTACTATATTACCTGCTATTATGTGCTTGTGTGCATTATAATTTTTTCCCATTATAAATATAAAGTGCTTCAACTTCATCATGGAAAGTCAAGTTAAACTGGGCTTTTCTGAAGTCCACGACTACATTTGCAGACTGGGTCTCTCTGTGCAGGTGACTTCAAATTTCCAAGTCTTAGTTTCTTCATCTGTACTTTATAGTGTTAGATTGAAGGATTAAGGTAGGTGTGTGAATTTGGAGGGGGTGGGGTGCTCTAAAATACTAGTTATTGTGTGCTTGTCCCTACTTCAAGTTGATGTGTCCTTGCTGCTCTGCATTTGCTACTTCAGCTAACCTGCTTCACTTCCATCTGATACATGTGGACATTGTCTTCCTGTTTTACCCCTTGCTCCTTACCTATGGATTTTGTATACTTTTTAAAGTCTAAGTGGGGCAATGTGACACAGCAGAAAGTCAGACAGACTAGGATTGTAAATCGCTCTCAACCATGTACGTGATGATTCAGTTATTTTCCTATTTACCTTCTCTGATCCTCAGCTCTTCATCTGAAATGAGGATGATGCTTTCTTTGTGAATTTCTTATTAGCATTAAACTTGATACTATATGTAAATAGATGGACATGAAAACAATAAACAATAGGTAACACTAGCAGTTTTGTTTTTTTTTGACAATCCTTTTTCTTTATTTATTGTCACTGTTCATTAAGTTCCATGAACGCACATTAATGTCTGTTTTGTTCACACTTGTACCAGTCTAGATTATATTTTTATTGAATAGTGTGTGTCTAATATGAGGCCTGTTTCTTACTTATCAGAGGTAGAAGTTTTTTAAGACATATCTCATTAAAAAAGTTAGTACTAGAGATAATTATAAGTCATCAAGTCAGCAGCTATATAACACTTCATTTGCATTTGTATATTTTGTGTAAATATATTCTTTCTAACATTTCTAAACATCCAGATTTCAAGACTAAAATATTTCAGTTATAAACACTTCACATTGAGAGCATTGCGTAATTTTAATTTGTATCTTTCTTGGGATAAGTGGATGAAAGAATTTGATCATGAATTTTCACTATTGAAGGGCATGAAGAGAAACATAATTCATACTTAGGGAAATATATTTCCCATTTGCATTTATTTTCAGGAAATCTGACAATAATATACAAATACAGTAGATTATATGTGGCATTTATGCACCTTAAACTATGTGGTAATTACTCATTATTTTCTGAGATCTAGCCTTCTAGAGGAAAAGTAGTTATTAAGAGAGAACTATCTCTGTGTTTAATTAAATGTACAATATTGGTGTTAATCCTGCCCTTAGGTTCTTAATCACTATGCAAGTTTTTTTTTTAAACAAAGAAATAAAGCAGATGTAGACTATTTTATCAGCTATTATATGAAAGAGTCAATTCTCACCCCTCTGTGCTAATGTCTATAGAAGCAAAGTATTCTACAGTGAAATCCCGGTATAATCAGTAGTCTCATTTTAGCCACTTTTGCCAACCCTTACAAGATGTGTTAATAATGAGAAGCAAAACTATTTCAGTTCCACCTGCCTGCCCTCTGGCGGACGTGCTAATGAGCAGTGAAATGGCTAAGAGGACAGCTGGTGTGAGTGGGATGCTTATTCACAAGTAAGTCATCTTTTTAACTGGGTTACATGTAGAAATGATTTAGATTACTTTTGTAATTATTATACATTTATCAGGGACATTATTCTGTTGGGAAAAAAAAGTAGTAAATCAGTAACATTTGTGAACCTTTTTATCCTTTGCATCTTGTCTCATTTATTAGGAAGGTCATCCACATTATTAGATTAATGGCTAACGCTGCGCTCAGCTATAAAACAGCCAGGTCCATCTTTGCTTGTATAGGACTGTGGTTTTTTGGGGTTTTTTTCCAGAGCTTGCAAAGCACAAGGTTTCATTCTGGAAAGGTTTGATTGTCAATTATGAATAGAGCAAAGGTAGAAACAAACAGGAGAGAATTCAGCTGATGTTAAGTGTTAATGGAATAACTACAGCAAATTTGCAAGTTTTGGCTGCACTTCATGAAAAAGATCCCAGTAGCAATACTCTTCAGGCAGCAGCTGTTTACAGGCAATGAAGAAGCACTGGGGAGGGAAAGAGGGGGCTCCTATGCAGACTGGGAAACACTGATGCATAAAAATACAGACAGAATGAAATCAGCAACAAGTAGCTGACTATTTTCTCTCTTTTAAAGTCCACTTATCTACTAAGGTTGATGTAAATTAAACTTAAGAGACCATGTGTCTTCTCAAGTGGGACGGTATAACAGTCAAACCCATAGGTTGAGGATAAGTCTGATTTAAGATCCCACTACTTTCTGGCTCTATTTTGTGAGTAAATTGCACCATATTTAATTCACCCATTTGGGAAGCCTATTCAGCTACCTATTAAACACGTGACAGTTTCAAAATGTTCGAGATTCTCTGCCCAGCATTCACATTACTCAGCTGTCAAAGTAAAGGGTTCAGATATATGATGTGAAAATTACATTTTAACGAGATGTCATGTGTGTTTAAAGTTCTTATTCATCATTATATAGCCACAGCTTTTACAGGAGACACAAATGCACTTAATTAGCATATTATAAGGACAGAAGGTTCACCTTATCTGCATTGTTAAACTGTTACATGTGTAGGCTTTTTGTTGTTGCTGGAGATCCTACTATTCTTTACCATATATGAGAATGGTTACATTTGCATAATCTCAAATGGTTTTCAAGGAACTGTGAATTGTGTTTGGGAAGCAGAAGAGCAGGCAGAGGCACTAATCATGGTTCTGTTATCTTTGTTCATGGATTGTGTTTTACTGAATCTCAACCAATAGATTTTTAGTTCTCTAAGACATACTAATTTTAGGAAATTTTTGGAGCTGGGTTTCTCTGCCTTTTCTTAACATTAACCCAATCCCACCTGCCACCTCCTTCCAAATGCTGGAAAACATTGCATATTTGACTGGGAAAGTTTAGCTTGTTCTATGGATAGTTTAGAAACAAACTAGAAGAGTCAAAGTAAATACCTCAGATTTCACCCCTCCTGATTAATGATTACTGAACTCCCTCAAGGTGGTTTGGGAAAAAGAACAGTTAAAAGTCAGGCAACACCAGTCAAGTCCTTAATAATAACCAAAGTCAGCAATGAAACTCTTTTGATTCCCTGATGCGGGATATAACTGGATATTAGATACAGTTTTAGGGGTTATAATTCCAACCTGAGAATAACCCAAATAAACCTGTGAAACAGCTAAGTATTATTTGGAATTTTTAAATGCACATCTTACATTTATACAGCTTATCAATGTATCTTAATTGAATAACCAATTGGAAGCCAGGATTAATGTATATTTTATATCATATTTTATAAGGTAGGAAAAGATTCAGTAAAAAATACATCTGAAGAAAACTTGAGATCTGAGAGTTCAAGATGTATGCTCTGCGCAGAAAAATGAGGGACAGATCACTTTCACTTATATTTTATATTCAGATGCTAATGCTCACAAGTGTCTGAGATACAGGTATCCAAAACTGATTCCCCTTTTCTGCAGAATAAATGTATTTTCAATAGAGTACATTACTATTCACTTCTAAATGCAATATATTTTCCATTCTGTCTAAATTGATATAATTTTTTCATTTAACAAATCTTGACGAGGCACCTGTCAAACACTAAAAAAATTATAAACAAAATAACTAAAACAATATCAACAAGATTATTTCAAAGTAATCATAGTCTTACTAGTTCCCGAACAAAAACTTTTCATAAATCGGAGATCTTTACATTTGTATGTACTCTAACATTTAAAATATTGTTCCTTTTATTAAAAAAGTTCTATGGCATTTGTAAACATAAATTAAATGAATAGCAATATCAATACAAGTTCTCATTAATTTACCCATTAATTTCATGCTGGAAAACTACTAAAAAACTTACAAATTTGCTGTTTACCTGCAGAATAATAACAGTAAAATGTTTTTGAAAATATTATTTGAAAAGAAAAAATAGAATGCATTTTAAACTTAAAAACATTTACCTGGAAGACTTATGAATAACATTTTGATGAAGAAATTTCACTTATAACCAACAAAGAACTTTTCAAATACAAGTTAAAAAATTAATTTCTTTATAAAGATAGTGTTGAAAACAATTTTTCAGTTTGCACTGTCCCACAAGATGTTTTCCTTTGCAAAAGAATACAAACATATATATCATGTATTAGCCAAACAAAACAAAGGACAGTAGTAGTTTGAGAGAATGTGTGTTCAGAAAATGGAAGGGAAGGTATTCAATGACTTCTGAAACAACTTTTCAAGATATTTCTAAGAAGCTAATTTTTTTTTTCATATTCTCCCTCAGAGTTTATCGTATCAGAATTTATGTTTATTAAATTATAAAGATAAACACATCTGATTTCAAGGTTGAAGAATACAATCTTTTAGAATACAAATCTATAGTAATTATCTTATCGTGAAAACTAGAAATTAGACTTGCATCTTGAGTGTGCTGTGACTTGGGATACTGAAAATTCTTCTATCAAATGAATGACTCTAGACACGCTGACTCAGTAAACATGCATTCCATGACTACTGCCTCATAGGGAGCATAAATCTGAAGTTGACAGTACTTTAATAGGCAGGTGATTTCTGAATGGGTTACATGAACTGCAGTGTCTTATGTCCCTAAATTAGAAAATGTGGATAATAACGTTCTTTATAGAGCTGGTATGAAACTATTAGGTTAAACTGGTTATGCTTATTGATAATATCATCTCTTTAAAACAAAACACTACTTTTCTGAGGGAGGTATAATATTTCTATTTACCTTTAAGGAAATGAACACCAGGAAGCTGAGCACCCCAGCCACAGTCAAAAGACTGCTCGAGGCAGAATTCAAGCCCTTGTTCTTTAGGCTTTCAAACGCATGTTCAGAAGCAGTATGCACTCTACATGTATACAACTCATAAGATAATTTTTATATATTCAAGAGAAGTATATTTGCCTCCTACCTTCTATCACCCAGATCCTTGACTGTTCAGAATAGTTATATTTAGCAGATGTATAATGGAGATACAAACACTTTAAAAGTATGCATTTCCATTGACTAGAACTCAGTTAAAATCAGAGCAAAATACCCAGCTTGCTTCAGATGGCAACAACAAATTAACTTTAGGTCTACATATTTAGAATTAGTCTTTTTGAACCTAACAAAGAGAAAGTTGAAGGTTTCCTTATAGACACATAAGAGGACACACAGTAAGAACTCACTAAAGGGAATTTCTTTGAAAAATGTCAATGTAATTTACCTTAGAAAAATACCCAGCAGAAACCATTTGTGTGAAATAAGATGAACAGCCTCTATTAATGCTAATTTAAATTCTCATATCCACACATCATGCATAAAATTTACTTCTACACTTATTCTTTCCACCTCTAAACTGCAATGAGTCCATAAGCCAAAGTACTAGCTTTTTAATTTGAGCACTCAAGGATGAAAATTGATACTTTTTCTCACAATTATATGTACAAATTTAGTATAAGTGAAATTCACACTGCAAGGTGGACGAGATGTTCATTGTCATTTAAAGAGAGAAAACAATCCTCTGACAAGTTAGGAATTTGTTTCAAAAGATGAAATATAACATTTCTCAATTCTTGCCTCTTTAACAATTTCCTTTTAACAAACACTAGAATGTGTGGACAATATGGCTAATATTTTAACTCCCACAAATAAACAAAAAAATGTAATGAATGCCATAACTTTTCTTATGACCAAAATTACAAGAATTTATCAAATATGTGTATAAACACACAGGCATGAATTTATTCATGTATATTAGAAATATTTTTTGGCTAGTCCCTAAATACATAGGACTATGCTATCATCTTATTCTTTAAGAGTAATTTATAAGAATTAATCTAAGAATTTGCTTCAGTCAGTGGTCAGTTTATCAAATCAAAATTTGAAGTGCTAATTTTAACTTATTAAATAAATTAATATATAATCTTTTAAATGAAAAATATGCTGTCCTTTATTCACTAATTAGCTCCCCAAAATTATGAGTTATTATTATTGGTCTGGAGGCAATTTGAAGACATTTCTTATTCTGATTAAAAGTCAAAAAAAGGCTATGAACGACTCATAAGCAGACTTTTCACTGACAAAATATACACTTAGATTTATGCAGGAACTATCTTCCCAGATTACTCCAGATGACTAATTCTTGCTTAGGATGTCAATTGAAAAGTGTGTTAAGATTGAAAAACCTTACCTGTACTGAGGAGACTCACATACTGTACTTTGTCAGATAAACTTTGCAGATTTAGTAAGATGTTTTTACTACTGTTGCATATTTAGGTTTCTCCTTATTAAAAGGCAATTCAGGGACCTCCCTGGTGGCACAGCGGTTAAGCGCTGCGCTGTGGAGCTGTCAGCAGCTCGTGATGCGAGTTCGACGCTCAGTTGGGGAGAATCCCACATGGTGCGGCAGACCTCCCCTGTTTCGCCTACGGCTCCCCTCAGCAGTGTATTTCTGATCTGCCTGTTCTGCTCCCTACTCTATCTCTGGTGAATCCTCACACTGCCCCACGCCTCTGGCCTGCACCCCAGCTTGTGTGTATAAATAAATTTAAAAAAAATTAAAAAGGCAATTCAATATATAAAAATTGTTAGACATGGAAAAATCTGTTATTCTGATTGAGGTCTCTCTGGGAATAGAGAAAATACCATCTAATTTGTTATTCTAGCAGAATAAGAAGTAGAAAGGTGCTCATAATTCACAGTTACTGACTCTTTTCTTTATATGTGCCATATATTAATTACACTAGTATCTAAGAAAACAAAAGTAATGATCAGATAAAAATATAAAAAAGGAAGGGTTAAGCAAGGTCATTGGCTATATGTAACTTAAAGTCTACGTGTATAAGAAGAAAGATATATATATGTGTATATGTATTATGTATACATTTACATGTATATATGTATATATAATGAACTAAATTAAGAAACATAATGACATTATCAAAGGCATGGTAAAACACTGCATCAAACGCATATTAACATAAACAGTGAATAAAAAATAGTTTAATATGCACTTTATATTACTATCAAAAAACACCTGTATTGGGCCTCCCTGGTGGCACAGCAGTTAAGCACTGTGCTGTGGAGCTGTTGGCAGCGGTGACTCAAGTTCGACGCCCGGCCGGAGAGATTCCCACATGGCACAGCAGACCTCTCCTGCCTCACCCGCTCCTCCCCTCAGCGGTGTGTTTCTGTCGATCTGCCTGTTCTGCTCCCCACTCTGTCTCTGGTGAACCCTCTCACCGCCCCCCACCTCTGGTCTGTACCCCAGCTTGTATGCATAAATAAATAAATCTTTAAAAAAACAACAACAAAAAAAAACCTGTATCTTAGTTTTCCATAGCACTTTATAATGAAAAACAATATAATTGTTAGTTAAAATAATTGACCTTTAAACTAAGATAGTTCTGACCAGCTGGGTAAATAAAACCTTTTAAAAATAAAGCATTTTATGAAAAATTTTAAATAAGTTTAAAAAATAAATCCTAAAGGAGCAAATATGCTTTAAGAGAATAGAAATTAATTATTATCTTATGTTTACACAAAAAAGTATTTTGCATTGTTGTTTCTTATAAAATTAAAATCTACATTTTTCCATAAGGCATGTGTCAGTTATGAACACTTTTCTGTATATATCAATTAGGTACCCTCAGACATATGCAGACTCAAATGGACAATATTTCCCATAGGAATGGCCAGATATGCTGGTCTCTGAGAGGTGAATATATTGGTGTATGGATCCTGAACCATTAAATCAAGCTAACCCTTCAATATTTTCCAGTGGAGAGTACATTTGAGGACATGCCACAACCAGTTAGGACAGCATTCTGTTTCAGCAAACTTTTGTGTACTTCACCACACAAAGAACAAACCAGCTGATAATGAAAATGCCCTTCAAAGAAAGAGTAAAGATTGG
Organism: Scalopus aquaticus; assembly: GCA_004024925.1. Lineage (NCBI taxonomy): Eukaryota > Metazoa > Chordata > Mammalia > Eulipotyphla > Talpidae > Scalopus > Scalopus aquaticus. Next base: position 17,323 of record PVIJ01005302.1, read on the forward strand.
AGATTAGTGGCAAAGAGGAGAAAAAGTCAGTTTCTCATATATTTTTGCAGATAGAAGTGATTAAACGGAACATTTTTAAGATGAAAAGATAAATAATTTCTAGGTAGTCAGGCCAGAAGGAAGACAACAAAATCTGATCAAAATGTACAATAACAAATTGAGAAAAAAACTGTACAATAAAATATTGAGAAAAAACTATTAACAATTCCCCCCCCCCCCGGTACCTCAAAAGACAAACTTACCTGATCTGCTATCCAGTGGTCCAAAATCCAAAGAATATTTCACGACATGATAGTTATTCCATACATAAAGAAGGTTGTCCCTGGGGTTGTAATCCACGGCTGCAATGTATTGGTATGAGTTAGGAAAGGGTACATCCACCAAACTATCCTTACTTTGGTCGGTGTTGTAAATGTAGTCAATCTTATTTCCTGTGGCCTCATTATCATCATCTTCATATACAGATTTGACCACATACAAAATCCCACAAATCATAAATGCGTTGGAAGCTGATCTTTTATCATACGCTGTATCCCATGTCCCTTCAATCCGTAAGGTGTAAGGGTTCAATTGGCTAATGACAATTTTACCATTGTTTTGTTCTGTTGCATAGATTACCCAGAGCCCATTCTCATCCACTGCCAGATCTATGTCAGATTTGCCTCCCCATCGATAAGGGGAGGTATCATGGTAATTAGCATTTGCTATGATGGCCTCTCCACTCTTTATTCTAGTCCGCAGATCAAACTTTACGATGTTCCTGGTACGTTCCTTGTTAAAGAACAAAGCTCCGTCATACACTACAAATCCCGTGCCATCCACCCTGTGAGGGAGCTTGTAGGTCGTAGTTGGCCTGCCAGCAATGAAGTCATCCTTGGATGAGTACTCAGTCAGAGTATCAGTTCTATAGGGGGTCCAGGGCATATAATAAATTTTGTCAGAAGCCTGTAGAGGGTCTTTGCACCATGCCCCAGATTGGTGGTCAGATTCAAACAAATGTTCACTCTGGTACACTCCTCTTAGCAGTCCAGGACAAAGAAAAACTGTTGGAAGGGAAAGTTAAAATAATAAATATATTAATTTAAATATTCCATATATTCTAATTTTTCAGCACAAAATGAAACTCTAACAAGGGATACCCACCACCAACTATTTTTTCTTTTTTTTTTCTGTATTCTTCTGAGAACACAAAGTAATCTTCCACATTAATTTTGACTTTTGTTCAAACTCATTTTGATTTCATCTGCTAATATAATTTGGCTTTTTTTTTTGGAGTAGTTGTGCATTCCTTTGGTCTTTACCTTTGTAAATGTGTGAACAATATGTTTGCACATATATATATAAATATATATATAAAGATGTGAGTCATGTCTATGTATTCTACAGACGTGTAACAGACACAAATGTTTATACACAATGATTTTATGTATCTTATTTAGAAATTTAAAAAGTTTTCACTGATATTAACAATTTGTCAGTTATCATTAAGAAACAAATGGAAATTCAATAATTAAAAAAAAAAAAGCCCTGCAATATAGGCCACTGAAACTTCTAGCAAAAAAGGACTTAAAGCTGCTATAGCACACAAAAAACATGCAACCCACACAATTAAAAATGAGTGACGGATGGATACTGGAAGGAAAAGGAGAGAAGAAGATAAAGAAAGGAAAGAAGAAATAAGGAAAGAAGAAAAGGTGAAAGGTTACAGAGAAGAACCCAAGATCTAGATTTTTAATCAGTTAAAATGTCCTGTTAAATACAGTAGTATTGGAACTTAAAAAACATGTACCTTTTACTGTTACATGAGAACATTAAAAAACAAGATTACTTGCTATAATATTTTGCTGCTCACACTTCAGACTGAAAATGGGTAGGAATTATCTGATTCACTTGATTTTTAGTATGATTCAGTAGCAAATTGTGTAAAAGATGGTAAGAAAGGTTGGCTAATTCATCTGTAACGACTGGGCTATAAAGCAATGTTTCCCAAAGAGTAGACCTTGAAGCATATGTTTCAAGTGATATAGCTAGGTATATAGGAGGAAAAAGGTAATCTTAGCCACATGTGTTTAAAAAATAGAATATTAAACATAATTGTGGCAAAGCATCTGATAGCTTAGATACATGACTGGATCTTCAAGACAAAAGTGTTGAGCGTGAGTCAATTTCACAATTAATTTGAGCATATACCCTACTACAGAGCCTCTTTGGAGCATAGAGATCTGCTCAACCAGCAATGGGAAACACTGCTCTAATATTTTGACAAAGCAAACACATTGGAAAATAATCATGCAGTCCACTAATATGTCTGAAATTATTAGAAGTGTATCAGGTGGAGAAATTAGGAAGTTATATGGATTTTGGATGCTGACCCATATTTTTACTTTCTTGATATTGGTGATTAACATTTTTTACAGCAACTAAAATCCTAGATCCAATAGAAAACAATCTAGATGAAACTCAACTAGGAGTTGGAGTTACTAAAAAGGGAAATAAATCATAAAAATGGCCAAAGTTTTACTGTTGCAGAAATGAAAAGCTTTGGGGAGAAGTTGACTACCAAATTCTTCCACATCAAGGATAGTGGGCTATTACCAATTTATAATCAATAATATTTATGATGAGATGAATTTGTCAGACTTGTTATAATTATAATAAATAAATACAATTGTTATAATTATAAGGGATGTCTAGACATTGCCAAAATTGTATATAAACTTTATGTTAATTAATAATCAGTCCTTTGTTATTAATTTAATTCAGGTATTTAAGAAAACCATGTCCCCTTTTCCCCCACTAGGCAAAAAATTAAAGGAACAGGGGAAACCACACCAGAGTTAAGGAAAATTATCTAGTATAGAAATAAAAGCAATTCTAAGTCAATCACTATCCATTACCATATACTGGATTTCTAACTATGCAAAGAAGAATAAAATACATGGTTGAAAGTTTTTTACTATTAAGCTGTTTTAGGAAAAATGTATCAAACTATCACTGGTCAGCACAACAAATTACAGTGAAGTTGAGCAGCAGAAGTAGTAAATAAATTTTCATAAAATAAATAAGAATTAATAACAAAATTATTTTAACTAGATGTTAAACTGTTAAATAACTTAGCCTAAAATAGTATATAATTTATGAAAGGTATTTAATTACCTTTTTGTTCCACTTCTATTGGGGAGAGAGAAGTAAAGAGAGAAAGGAGAAAAGAGAATAGATTAATGGTACGGTATTGGCCAAGCACTTTTTATTCACCTCTTCCAAACTGAAAGCAAATAATTTATTTCACTCATACTTGCTTGATTGAACATTATATGTTTTAAAAAATTCATTCCTCTAGTAATATTATTTTAAGGCAATAATATTATAAGTTTACAAATACAGTATAAACTTAGAAAAATAAGGCAAACCTTAATTAAGCTAAGATTGATAAATATACCATTCTAAACTATAGACATAGAAAATACAATATTCATTAAGAGCACCAATATATCCATTTGAAAGGCAGGTAGGTAATTATAGATAAAAAGCTTTTAAATAGTTTGGGTAAGTCATGTATAAAGTATTATAGTATATACCACTGTTAAAAAATAATTCTCTTGCTTTTTACTCATCTTAAGAATTGATCTCTTCAGAAAATCTAGAACTCATTTTGAAGGTCTAAGATTTTCTGTAGCTTGTCAGTTTTATGAGAAATGTACATCATGAGGCTACCTGTTAGTGGGGTACTCTCACCCAGAATACATAGATTTAGACAAATTACTGAAGCAACTTCTCTCCCTCCCACTATATTTTATATTATTGTGTAAAAATACTCTCATTGAGAAAAATCAGTTATCAGAATATTGATATAAAGAACCATGTGCTGTGACCTTTTCTCAAATTCATAGCTGTGTTTTATTAACTTTTGTAAGAGTAAATTGAGATCCTTGAACATGTAGTTATTTATCTCTCAATTTCAATTCAATTATTATTTTTCAGGTCATAATCAATACAACTCAGGAAAAATTTGGGTAAGTTACATAACATTCAGAAAATCAGTAAGCAGTATCTTCCTTATTTTATAAATATTTATCTCATGAGACACAATTTTCCTAAATCAAAAGAATAAAAAGGTACAGTCAGAGAAAAGGGATTTTCCTAACACACTCAAAAATCACAGATTGCAAATTATCTGAATCTGAGATAATTTCAGTGGAATTATTGAAACAAAATATACACAATAAATAAATTTTAGACTCTAGAGAAGTTTTGAGACAAGGAAGAAATATTGTTTTGAGAAATTACATTTGGTTGAGATTTTTGTGCTTTCACCTAAGCTCATATATTTAATTACTGTCAAAATCACACTCATTTCTCTCCATTGACTTTTTGAAACCCCAATATAAATTGTGGTAGAAGAACAAGTGATATATATTAAAAGTTATGCTTAGAAAGTTGAAAATGTCACTGTCATTTTTAGATTCCTTATTGCACTAATTTACAAATTTATTTTCATAGTATTGCTTGGACTTTCAATAACTCAATTACAGTGTTATAATTTATCACTATACTCAATCGTTATTCAGTAACTGAGTGTTTACCAGACCATATGTCTCATTACAGGTCATTTAAAAACTTTACCTAAGAGGTGACTCATACCATATTTAAAATATAATCAAACCTGAGTCAAGACTGACAACTAGAAAATGCATAATTAAGTATCTTAAACATTATTTAATCAATAGTCTTAGAATTTTGGACTTGTGACCTTTACAATGACAGCTGATACTGGAAGTGAGAAGTCACACTGGAGTTGACATTTTTCAATGACCTTGCCTACTAGGGAATTTCTAGAACAGATTTTGTTTTTTGAAATAGCTCTAAATATATTTACTTTGAGAATTACATGTGGAGGAATTTATATTCTAAAACACAAATATACACTGAACAATTTTAATCCTATTTCACATAAAACTCTTAGGGAGCTTTATATTTAAAGGCAAATGTCCTAACTTTTTGGTTAATGACATTTTTTTCTTCAACAAATACTTACTGAGGAAGACGGGACATGTGATAAAAAGTACTGATAAGATATTTATTACTGTGGGCCTCCGTGGTGGTGCGACGGGTTAAGTCTCAGCACTATGAAGCTATCCGCAATCACTGCAGCACAAATTCGATCCCCAGCCAGGGAGTTTCCAACATGGCGCAGCACACCACTCCTACCTTGCCCGCTGCTCCCCTAAGCAGTGTACTTCAGATCTGCCTGTTCTGCTCCCATTTGTCTCTGGTAAATCCTCTCACCCACCACACACCCCTGGCCTACACCCCAGTTCTTGTATGCAAAATTAAATAAATCTTAAAAAAATATTTAGAACGGTAAATACTATCTTAAAGACATATTTTTATCTGAAGCCACATTCTTTTTTCTCATTAGTCATTAGTAAAATTTTGCTTCTAATACTCTAGTCTTGGTGTATTTTCAGAGAAATTGTTATAAGTTGTAGCATAAGTAAAGTTTGCTCTGTTACTTGGCTGGTAACTCAAAATTAGGATCAAGCAGTTCTACTATGGAGAAGATTATTATGGTTTTGTCTATATCATGACTGACTGTGGCTCATTTGTCATTTACTTGCTATTTTAAGATGGAGTAAAATAATCCTACTATTTAAGTTGAGACAAACACACATATTTCCATAACAAAAAACTGGCAAGGCAAACATAATTTGTTATTTAGGATCAGCCAACCCTTGTCTAATTCTAGAAGTTTCTCTCCCCTGGAAAAAACCAGTCAGGATACAAGAAATACCATGTATCTTTCACCTCACTGGTGCCTGGCAGATAAAAACTCAGTAAACAGCTATTGTAATAATACATAATCCAAATGAATATGATTGTGCTTCAAGATATTTTAACCAAAATACATGTAACCAAAAAGGAAATGTGAACACCAGAATCTGTATTTACTATATAGACTCATATATGAAATACATTATCTGGCTAATGTCTTTGGCTATTGTAATGGATGCGGAGGAAAGCAAAATTTATGAGCAATTTGTATCTCCAAGTCATTAAATGTAAAACTTGAAGGAAAAAAAGGAAAAGGTAAAAAAGTATATGGATGGTCTTAAGGGTTATATTGTCAAAAAAATATGTTTCTATAAAACAGCCTGTGATCATTTAGAAGCATAGGCTGAAAATACTCCCTTCTCTCCTCTATAATGAGATCATAAATAAATGAATTGTATGATGACATCAGTGCTAGGCCTTCTTCAGGACTTACTTTTTGATGTGTCCAATATCCTGAATTCTGACATTATAACTGTCATTGTTCATTTCCAAACCTCTTTGAACTAGTTTCTCTTCTTTTCTTTCTTCACTTTTAAACCCTGAACTATTTTTATTGTCCATTCAACCTCTATAAATATGTTTATATATTTCCTTAAAGTGATTTCACTGTTGTTCTTTGTCAAACTTAATGTCATAAGCTACATCCTGTGGTTAGAATAAATGCCAATTTCAAACTAAGGGTAATTTTATTCTGTATAAAAGGAAGAATCAGAGAAAAAAAATAGATTAGTAAAAGTTCCCTTCATTCCCCAATAGTTCATAAAAGAGAGATAATATATAGTCATGTCATTGTTTAGAAAAACAAGATGTTATTAGTTGTACCCATATCTGTACCATATGTGATACTTTTGAATTGATTCTTTAATTAGAAAAGGTATGGATGAGAGAGCATATGCATGAATTGCCAAGCTTTTTAAAATTGCATTGCAAATTATAGAGAAATAAAATTGTTGCATGCCAAAAATTGTGAGTACCATAACTAAGAACTATGAAATTGTATCTAATTCTAATGCAGATTTAATTTTCTTTTCTTTTAAACTGTAAGCCAGATAACACATTTCATTTCCATAATTCAAATGCTTCAAATAAGCAGAATGTTATAATCCAATGATGACTCTAAATTTCTATAATATATAAATAAAAAGATAATTGGGGGAACATAAGATGGTCATAGAATACTGAACAATTTATAAGCAAACATTTTTCATTGAAATATAGTACCGCTTTAAACAGAATTATTTTCTTGGTTACATTTGGTTTACGCTATTAAAATACATTTGGGTACTTTTATCACAGACTAGCTGGGCAGTTAAGAAGATGGAAGAAAGGCAGTTTAAGTTAGTAATATTAAAAATATCTTGGATGAAAATTTGCTGGTACATCATCCAGAAGTCATCTTAAGTTCATAATAATACAAGGTGTTTTATAAAGCACTTTATAATTTAACAAAATGTTTTCATTAAGAATCACTTGCTTTAAGTGCACACAGAACATACTCCAGGATCAATCACATATTAGGCCACAAAACAAACCTCAACAGATACACTAAGATCAAAATCGTACCAGCCTTCTTCTCCAATCACAAAGGAGTCAAACTATAAATAAACAATGAAAAGAAAAAAGAAACCCTTTCACCTCATGGAGACTGAAGCCCACATTAGGGAAGACCAATGGATCAACGAAGAGATCAAAGAAGAAATTAAAAAAAAATATATAGAAATGAATGACAATGAAGACACAACCTTCCAGAACATTTGGGACACAGAAAATCAGTAATAAGAGGAAAATATATAGCATTACAAGCTCACATCAAGAACCAAGAAACAACTCAAAGAAACAATCTGATCTCACATCTCAAAGAACTAGAAAATGAACAACAACAACAACAACAACAAAAAAAAAAGCCAGATTAAGAAAGGAAATACTAAAAATCAAAGCAGAAATAAATGAAACGGAAATAAAAAAAAAAAATCCAGAAGATGACCGAAACCAAAAGCTGGTTCTTTGAAAAAATAAACAAAATAGACAAACCACTAGCTAGGCTTACAAAGAAAAAATGGTGGTCCAACCACTATGGAAAGCTGTATGGCGATTCCTCAAACTGCTAAACATGGAGTTTCATACGACCCAGCAATCCTACTTTTGGGAATTTACCCAAAGGATACAAAAACACTAATCCGAAAGGATACATGCACCCGTATGTTCACTGCGGCACTGTTCACAATAGCAAAAGTATGGAAGCAACCCAGATGTCCAAGAATAGATGACTGGATCAAGAAGATGTGGTACATATACACAATGGAATACTATTCATCATGGAAAGAAGATAAACACATGCAATTTGCAGCGACATGGATGGAATTAGAGGGAATCATACTCAGTGAAATAAGCCAGAAAGAAAGAGAAAAATATTGAATGATTTCACTTATAACAGGACTATAAGGAAACCAAATAGGAGAGAGACAATCAGCGGGGTGGTGGGGGGGCGGAGGGAGGGAAGGAAAATCACACAAAAAGGAATAGAAAAGAACACAAGGGACCATGGAGATGGATCACGGGTGAATTAGTTGTGGGCTACCCAGGGGGAATACAAAATGCAAAAGACATAAATAACAATAAAATATATATTAAAAAAAAACAAAGAAAAAATGGGAGAAAACACAAATGAATAGGATCATGAATGAAAGAGGAGAAATCACAACAGACACAGCAAAAATCAAAAGAATAATCAGAGATTACCTTGAAGAGCTATACGGAAACAAGGTCAACAACCTAGAGGAAATAGACAAATTACTAGAATATACAATCCCCCAAAACTAGATAAAGGAGATATAGAACACCTAAACAGACCAATCACAAGCAGTGAAATTGAAACAGTAACCAAAAACCTCCCCAAAAACAAAAGCCCAGGACCAGATGGTTTCACAAACGAATTCTACCAAACATTCAAAAAGGAAATATTCCCTATATTATGCAAACTCTTTTGAAAAATAGAGAAGGAAGGAATACTACCAAACGCATTCTATGAAGCAAACATTACTCTAATACCAAAACCAGACAAAGACAACACAAAAAAGAAAACTACAGACCAATCTCCCTAATGAACACTGATGCAAAAATATTTAACAAAATCTTAGCCAACAGGATCCAACAATGCATCCAAAAGATAATACACCACGACCAGTGGGATTTATTCCAGGGACACAAGGATGGTTCAACATCCAAAAATCAATCAATGTAATCCAACACATCAACAAAAAGAGAAATAAAGACCATATAATTATATCAATAGATGCTGAGAAAGCATTTGACAAAGTGCAACATCCATTTATGATAAAAGCCTTTGAAATCCTTGGGATAGAAGGAACATACCTCAACATAATAAAAGCCATATATAACAAACCCACAGCCAACATTATTCTCAACAGTGAGAAGCTAAAGGCCTTTCCACTAATATCAGGAACAACGAAAGGATGTCCACTCTCACCACTACTTTTCAATATAATACTGGAAGTCCTTGCCAGAGCAATAAGACAAGAGAAAGACATTCAAAGAATTCAAATAGGAAAAGAAGAAATTAAACTGGGGGCCTCCCTGGTGGTGCAGCTGTTAAGCGCTGCGCTATGGAGCTGTCGGCAATGGCGACCCGAGTTTGACGCCCAGCCAGGGAGGATCCCACATGGCGCAGCAGACCTCTCCTGCCTCGCCCACCGCAGTGTATTTCCGTCGATCTGCCTGTTCAGCTACCCGCTGTCTCTGGTGAACCCTCTCGCCGCCCCACGCCTCTGGCCTGTACCCCAGCTTGTATGTATAAATAAAAAAAAATTAAACTGTCTTTGTTTGCAGACAATATGATAATACATATACAAAACCCTAAAAACTACATAGAAAAATTACTCAAAATTATAGACCAATTCAGTAAAGTAGCAGCATACAAAATCAACACAAAAATCAGTAGCCTTCCTATATGCAAACACCCAATCTGAAGAACAAGAGATTAAGAAATCCATCCCCTTCAAAACTGAAAACAAAAAAATCAAATATCTGGGAATAAATCTAACAAAAGACATAAAAGACTGATACAAAAAAAAAAAAAAACTATAAAACACTGTTGAAAGAAATACAAGAAGACACAAGAAAATGTAAAGACATCCCCTGCTCATGGATTGGAAGGATTAACATTATCAAAATGGCAATCCTACCAAAAGCAATTTACAGATTCAACACTATTCCAATAAAAATCTCACTGACATTCTTCAAAGAAATAGATCAAATGCTGATTAAATTCATATGGAACCACAAAAAAACCCGCATAGCTAAAGTCCTCCTGACAAAACAGAAAGAAAATGGAGGCATTTCACTCCCTGATTTTAAACTATACTACAAAGCCATAATAATTAAAACAGCATGGTACTGGAACAAAAACAGACACAAAGACCAATGGAATCAAACAGAATACCCAGAATTAAAGTTGCATATCTATGAACAACTAATATTTGACAAAGGAGCAAAGAAAATGCAGTGGAACAAGGGCAGTCTATTCAATAAATGGTGCTGGGAAAACTGGACAGCCACATGCAAAAAAATGAAGCTAGACTACTACCTCAACCCTGCACAAAAACCAACCCAAAATGGAAAAAAGACCTAGATGTAAGACCTGAAACCATAAAATTTATAGAAGAAAATATTGGCAAAACTCTACACGACATACATCTCAGCAAAATTTTTAATGTCACATCCCCCAAAGTGAAGGAAGTGAAGGACAAGATAAACAGGTGGGATTACATCAAAATAAAAAGCTTCTGTACAGCAAAAGAGACATTAACCAAAACAAACAGATACCCTACCAACTGGGAAAAGATCTTTGCACACAATACATCTGATAAAGGACTGATAAAAAATATTTACAAGGAGCTCACACAACTCAACAAAAACAAAGCCAATAACCCAGTCAAAAAATGGGCAGAAGAGTTAAAAAGGCACTTCTCCAAAGAAGAAAAACAAATGGCCAACAGATACATGAAAAAATGCTCAACATCACTTGTAATCAAGGAAATGCAAATCAAAACCACTGAGATACCACCTCACACCTGTGAGGATGGCACACATTAAAAATACAGGCAACAACAAATGCTGGAAAGGCTGTGGAGAAAAAGGAACTCTTCTACACTGCTGGTGGGAATGTGAACTGTTCCAACCACTATGGAAAGCTGTATGGCGATTCCTCAAACTGCTAAACATGAAGCTTCCATATGACCCAGCAATACCACTTTTGGGAATCTACCCAAAGGACACAAAAACACTAATCCAAAAGGATGCATGCACCCGTATGTTCATTGCGGCACTCTTCACAGTAGCAAAGGTATGGAAGCAAAGGTATGGAAGCAACTCATATGTCCAAAAACAGATGACTGGATCAAGGAGATGTGGTACATATACACAATGGAATACTATTCAGTATTCAAATAATATAAACACATGCAATTTGCAGCGACATGGATGGAATTAGAGGGGATCATACTCAGTGAAACAAGCCAGAAAGAAAGAGAAAAATATCAAATGGTTTCACTTATAACAGGAATATAGGGAAACCGAATTAGAAAGAGATACTTGTGGGGATTGGGGGGAGGGGGAGAATAAGGGCACAAAATGGAGTAGAAAAAGACAGAAGGGACCACGGAGATTTGGTGGTGGGTGAATTGGTGGTGGGTTACCCAAGGGGAATACAAAATGTAAAATATATAAATAACAATAAAAATATATATTTATACAAAAAAAATCACTTGCTTTAATTCTTTAAACAACACTCTGATGTGGTATGTATTGTTTCCATAACAGAGATGAGTCAACTGAAACTCAAGAGGTTAAAAGATTTGAATGAGATCCAGAATGGTAGGTAAGAGATGTCCATCATTTGTATAATGTTACGCACTAGCTCCACAACTTGTAAACTCAGTGATGCTGTTCTTGCTCGCCATTTCCTTTCTTTCATCAAATTCATGTAGGAGCACACTTTAAAGGTGCTAAATAGCATATGTGGAATTTCTGTGAAGGTGACACTATACCTAATTTAGAACATTCATTTTTCATATATAATATGCCACATAATGCACTAAGGTTTGTATAAAATACTAACTAAACATCTCAGAGCAAACTTATGAAGTAGATATTTTCATGATCTTAACTCTTTAGTTAATAAGTGGAAATGTTGGATTTAAATCTGAATTTTAATTGTATCCACTATTGGATCTCCAGGATCCAGCACACAGGAAGAGTTCAATTAATATTTCCTTATCCTGCCATGCTTTGATGAACTGCATTATGGTATTTTTAAAGAAAAGGATTGGATGTCTTCCTTTTCAGTGTTATCACCTCCTGAGGTTAGCTATGAAAAACATCTTGCCAAAGATTAAATAACAAGGAAAAAAATGGGTTGCCTATTTCTTAGCTAAGGAAACAAGACTTTTCTTATCATCAGAAACAAACCCGTGCTTAATACCTCATGTCCTGTTAATTCTTGTGCTGAAATAGAGAAAATTATCTTTTCCATTTCACATAACCACAAAAATAAAGCAGCACTTCAGTAAATAAAATAAAAACATGTGTGAAGTTAGTTTTTTTATATACTGCATGTTAAATATTCTGATGAACATCTGTCTCTTTCAGTAAATGAAGTACTAATCCTTTATTTAATGAACGGCAGGGGTAATCTCTGCAGCTCAGTTTCTAAATTATATTTTCAAATAATACTCATGCATCAGTGAATAAAAGCACCACTCAAGCACCTTGTATAACAATGGCTTTATATACAATTATCAGGATGAATTTCATTCTGGAGTGTGTAGATTGAAAATGTCAATAATTAATAAGATGCTTTCAATAGTCATATTCCAATATAAACAAATACTACATCTACAAAAGCTGCAGAAACTGACTGCCATTTATTTAGTATTACTTCCCATTTCATTGATGGATCTGTAAAATCTTTCAAATGTTTATTTAGCCTTTTAACAGAAAATTATATTATTGAAAAATATATTAAATATATGTTGTATCGTTAATAGAAAATTATATTATTCCCCTTGAGAATCTATTTGTAATCGCTTCTAGCAAAAATAACTTTTCAAGTTAATGTTGGTAACACAAAGTCAACATTCCATTTGGTTCATCATGGATATGCCCTTGCTGTAAGTGTCTGTCACCACTATTCAACAGCCAAGTGGTACTTGGATTTGCTAAACAGAAAATCAAAAGCAGTGTCTCCTCACAGGAGATTCTACATGCATCTTTATATATGACATCCACTGAATGGGTTTGCAAAACTCTCACAGCTGTGAACAGACAGACAAGTATAATAATCATAATATCTAACAGTTTCTGAACATGTTTTATGTGAATAGTTATCCTCCGGATCATTTTATTCAATCCTCAAAGACATGTTGAATTTGATGATACCATTATGAATATGTTACAAAAGATCTGATTCTGTTTTAGGGGAATTACAGTATAGTAAGTGATGATTTTTCATGTCTTTATTTACCAATGATAAATTACTTTAAACTGCTTTCAAAGCAACCTGTGTAAAGAAGTTAAAAACAGCTTAGAAGTGAATGACAGAAAGAGGGAAATCTCTCAGAGAAACTTAAGTTAGAAACACAAGGCAAAGCAGTTTGACTAAAATCAAACTTATTCTGGAAAATGTCATTATTTGTTTCAAGAAATATATATATATATATATATATGACTTATTTCTAGTACTAGGGTCTAGGCAACTGTTTCTGGACAGGCAAAAAAAAAAAAAAGGTATAGTGAATACAGATCTAATAGTAAATACGAATATTTAGTAGACACTTTAATATCCCCAAAGTCGGAGGATTGAAAATTTTTCTGGTGTTTGATCTTGGCCAACGTTTTATAAATAAGAAAAATAAAGCCAGGGAATTAAGATATTAGCCCCAAATTATATTTTATTTTTGAACTCTTAATAGTATTAAAACACATTATTAAGCAATTTTTTATTCACTTAATTTTATGTGCTTTGAGGTTATGAATGCCTATCCAGATTTATGAAAAAACTAGAAGCTATATGAAGTTTTTACTTTATTTCTGATGGAATAATAACTAATATTGACATAAGAACAAAGATGTTCTTTACAATTTTGTCAGTGCTCTTAATGTCTTGAAAATCAATTTTGTAAGAAAAAACAAAACAAAATAATGTTTTAAGTAATAGGTTAGAAATCTGAAAAGCTACTACATACTTTGATATTGTTTTTTTAGAATTCTTCCAAATACCCCAACCAACTTGGGATTGAAGTAGTCAAAGAGTAGGACATATTTTATATTTAGTAATATAATGATGAATAAAAGCAAACAGTATTATTACAAGTACGACTTCTATAACAAAAAGGAAAAAGAAAACCGATTTCAGAATTCATGAGTAGAGAAACACATGCCACATATTTCCTATGTATGTAAACAGAATTTTTTGCAAGGTAGATTTTAGATCCTTACTCATTGAGTTTTTGATGTTTGATAAAATTGAGATGCTATGCCAATTCATCTAAAGTCTAGATCTTTAAGTTCTGTATTACACCAAAGGAACCTCTGACCTATTTTTCTAATTTTATGTCTTACTAATCTTATCTACTAACCATATTCTTCACAATGATTTATTCATTTTATTTTCTTAAAGCAACATTGCATTACCACATTATTTAAGTTTCAGGTATTATTCCTATTTTACAAAATAATTTGATTTCTGGAGAATCAAAATGTGAATACATTTAATTCACTGCTAAAAGTATAAACCTATCCTTCACCATATAATTTTCCCCGTTTTTCTGGATTTGCTTCTCCCCTTCCCATCTGGTAACCACTAACAAGTCTCACAGTTTAAGTTCATCTTTGCTTTAATTAGCTTGCCTGTTTCTTTGTTTACTCTATAAACTACATGAGTGTTTTCTGTCTGATTTATTTCATTAAGCATAATTCTGACTAGGTCCATCCTGGTTGTTGCAAATGGCAGGATTTCATCTTTTTTTTTTTTTTTTCACTAGATAAATAGTACCACATATACCACATCTATTGATTTGTGTTTATTGGATGATACTTATATACCTGGAATAAATCCTACTCAGTCATGATGTATGATTTCCTTAATGTACTGTTGGATTCAATTTGTTAAGACTTTGTTGATGATTTTTGCATCTATTCGATATATTGGTCTTCAGTTTTCTGTTTGTTTGTTTGTTTGTTTTTCCCCTTTGTGATGCCTTCATGTAATTTCAGAATCAGGGTAATGTTGGCTTCATAGAATGTGTCTGGAAGTTTTCCTTCTTTTTCAATTTTACAAAATAATTTGTGTTTATTTTTATTTCATGTGACCCACATTTATATTTATTTCTCAGCTTTTCTCATTCTGTAGTCTGCTCAGAATATCACACACCTGTTTTCTCCTACTTAAGCTAACATCACCTTTAGGTTCTTTCAATCTTTCATAAATACTTATTAATTTACCAGAATCATACTGAATAACTGTATAATTCCAACAACAAAATATGCAGACAACAGAATTTTTCTAGTCCTGGATTGGCAAACTTTTCTGCAAAGGGAAATATCATTAATAACACTGATCAACATTGAGATAGTTACTGACTCAAAAATGCCCTAATCTGTAGTATCTTGGTGTGCTGAACATGAATACAACCCTAAAATTTTTTATTAGCTCTTGTTTTGAAGATGTTTCATATAATTCATTTTATATGTTTCACCGTGTAAATTTATCCAGTAGGACTGCAACAACATCCTACATCAGCCTAGAATGATGTCATATTGCATCACATTGCATAATACCATCATGCACACACCATCCAGAATCAATTGCATCATTTTCTGATGCAATGCAATACTACTGCCAGGCAGCTGCTGAAGTAAGCTGACATCATCAGTGCACTCTAGAAAGCCCTGTTGGAAAGGTTGAGCATTGAAAATATTTCAGATTTTGTGTGAGACAGTTTAAGCTACTGTTCATAGAACTGTTATGATTTTATCCATTTAGGCACAATACAGAACAATAATGCCTGGAAAGTGCATTAATAGCATGGAAAATTTCTACTCTATTTGTGGGGAAGTGACATTTGCCAATCCGAAGAAAAGGATCACTTCTCAAGTGAAGAAGGCTTAACATCTTGACTTTGGATGCAAGGTTGGTGACCAAGACAAGCCTTGGGCCCTGCATATACGCTGTGCTACATGTACAACACAGCTTTCACAGTGGTTAAATGGCAAAAGACCACCCATGCCGTTTACAGTCTCCATGGTATGGAGAGAGCCAAGCAGCCACATCAAAGACTGTAACTTCTGCTTGGTTCCTCCTCTTTCCGGTGGAATAACAAAGGAAAAGAAGTCCAGATAGTCTACCCAAATATTCCGTCTGCATTGAGATTACCAGTTCAACAACTTGCTGCACGGTGATACAAAACAAGCATGGAATGCTTTTCACCTAGTGTCTACAAACTTTCTTGGAAATATTAGGACAGAGAACTACAAGGAACTAGTAGAAGACATGCTGATGCAGTATCAGAAACTTAGCTTCAATGTCTCTAAATATCCACTTCCTTCATTCCCATCTGGATTTCTTCCCTGAAAACGGTGGTATGGTTAGTGATGAACATGATGAACGTTTTCATCAAGATATTGCATCAGTGGAACAAAGATACCAGGGAAAATGGTCCCCTACAATGCTGGCTGACTACTGCTGGACACTCCCCAGAGATGCTCCTGACAGCTGTGCAAGAAACAAGCGAAGAAATCTAAGAAGCAGTCTATGACTTGATTTTTTACAGATATTAATCATAGGCATATTACTATTGGCATGAATTATGTGATGTAAACATCAATTTATTGCAGATTACAAAAAAAAAAAAACTAGAGCCAAAATTAGAATTTGACTGTCATATTCATGTTGAGCATATACAAATTGATAGGAAATGACTACTTTTATTTCAGTAACATGACTTTTGTAAAAAATTGTTGACCAGTGTAATTTAAGCTTTGTGGACCATATATAGAGCATGTCATTTAGTGTTCTCTGTTTTTCTTTCTCTCTCTCTCTCTCTCTCTCTCTTCAGAGCTTGCACTTTTAACTTCTATGCTCTACTCCCTAGTAAAAAAAGAAGATAATGTAAAAAAGAGAACAACTAATACTGAGTACTTACTACTTATTTGATAGACTGTGGTTTTAAATAACTTACATGTATTATCCACTTCATAATCACATTAGCACTATTAAATAGTATTATTGTTTCAATGTTACAAAGCAGGAAACGATAGCTTAGAGAAGTTAAATAAATGATAAGTTATAGGCCAAGGATCCAATATTGAGTCTCTGACACCAGAACTCGAGTGCTAAATCACTAGTAAGATACTATTGTTGAATAATTCCATTGATGGGGCGGAGGACGAACTGAAATTCTCAGCTCCCACTCTTACTTTCCAAATGTCAACATTGCTTTATCCACTCAACTCATAAAGTATAGACAATCATTTGATGGCCTACTCTAAATTAAGATATCAGACTGTGATTTCAACAAACAAAACCTTTACAAGATTTGTATTAATACCTATAACAACTTATTTTGAAAAATAAGCATTACACTTTTTTGCTCAAAAGGCTCTACTCAGAGGCCTCTATTTAAGACCTCTTTCAGGCAAGAGGACGTCTTTGTATATCTTTTTAGAGCAATGCCACATTCCAGACTCAATACACACATCAGTCACCTGAAATGCAAGAAGCCAGTAACTGACTTAAATCAAGGTTTGACAAAGGTGAAAGAAATGTTGGGGTAGAAGAACTGAACATGCCAGAAAGAAGCTGGTATATGGAAGACTATTTGGTACCTTTTTTCCCTGTACTTTAAGGCCAAAAAAAAAAAAAAAAAAAAGCATGTTAATAATTTTGAATCTTAAGTAGCAGTTTGCTCATGGGAATCTGTGTCTGTCTGTGATTATTCACTAGCTAAATTCCATGAGCCTAGTCAAACATAGTTAATTGGATAGTGAATAATTTCTTCTTATTTCCTGTGCACAATTTAGTTATAATATTTGACACAAGAATTGCACGCCCCCAGGAACAGCAGCATATTCTTCCCTATTTGTTTCCTTATGAATTTGTATTCTTCCTTGAGAGGCAGGGACAAACTGAATGACAATTTTGAATGAATTATAATTACCTTTAAAAGATAGTTTGTACATTAGCCAGGTCAAAGGAGAAAAGAGAAATGATAAGCAGAGAACCCTTCAAATGTATATATAATGAAACAGGGCACCAAAATCTGAGAAATGAATTTAAAATAAAATTAAAACGGACAGAAAAACTTTCCCTCCCATTCTTTACAATACTCAGACAGCTCTCTCTGTTTAGTAATTTACTAAGCATATTTTTTTGTTGTTGTTTATTTTAGTGAAAAGTGTCAAATAGAGGAAAGGAAGTTTTAGAGAATGAAATGAATGATCACATTATTCTTTTCTCTACTGGACCACGGGAACCAGAATTTGCAGCCTATTTAAACCAGCCCCCAACTGTTTGTTTTTTCCTAAAAGCTAACTGTGGAAGGGTCATAAAAAATGAGTTTGCTGGTTAGAGTATTGAGGAAGCAACTCTCAACAGTGTTACATTGTTAGGTATTTTTTACTCACATATTAATGAAATAAAATTTGTAGCTAAAACAAAGTGGCTGATACCTAATAAATTCATTGTATTTCTGCTAAATTTTTAATATTATGGTTTTGGTATAAATTTAAATACTCTATAAATAAAATTACTATATTTACAATATAAGTTTATTTAAAAAAACAAACAAAGTTCAATTACGTTTCAAACAGAAACTATATTTTTCAGGAACTTCTATAATACAATTTTGTTAATCTACTAAAAAGTTAGCTGTATATGTTCAAAGCCTCTCTCCATTGTATTAACTACTGAGTCCCAGCATGTAGATCAGTGTCTGAAATAGAGAAACCATTCAATAAATATTTTAAATTTGCTATATTACTAGAGGGGGTCTTTATCTTTTCTTCTATTCAATAACTACTATATTCATAGCAATAAAAGCATAAGAACATAAAAAATAAATGCATATGTAGACAGCATTATTACTATGTTGAAGTAAATATTTTCTGCATATGATTTTCGATATTAAGTAAATCTATTATTTTAGGTTATTATTATTAATAGTAATAATAATAAACCCTACTATACTTTGTTCCATCATTGTACATTTTATTTTTTTAATTATATTCTTTTCCGAATATATACTTTTTCTTTTTAAAGATTTATTTATTTATGCTTACAAGCAGGGGTACAGGCCAGAGGCGTGGGGTGGCAAGAGGGTTCACCAGAGACAGAGTGGGGAGCAAAACAGGAAGATCTATGGAAATGCATTGCTGAGGGGAGCAGTGTGCGAGGCAGGAGAGGTCTGCCGCGCCATATGGGAATCTCCCTGGCTGGGCATTAAACTCGCGTTGCCCGCTGCCGACAGCTCCACAGTGCAGCGCTGAACCGTTGAGCCACCAGGGAGGCCCACCATCATTCTACATTCTAAAATAATGATCACTGAAAACAAAATATCTTGCGTATTCGGATATTTTCAAACACGATAGAATAAATGCATAAATTTGAAGTAAGAAGCATTTACAGCATCAAGACTGAATATTCACTTAATGTTTAGTATGGACACCTTTACTATTAACTTATTTAATTATGAAAACAAATCTTCAGTTAACTATATTATCATTATTTTACAGGTGAATCAATTTTAGGGCAAATAAATTTTTTTCTTAAGATCACAAACCTAGCTAAGAAAGAGTTAAGGATTTAAAAAAAATAAAATCTGGCTCCAAAGTTTAAGCTTACCAGTAGTATACATAGTTTCTCAAGAAGATGCCTGATCAGTTTATAATGACTGATTCTTCTCAACCAGAAAATGAAGTAACACAACAGCTTGATACAAACTTTGAAAGTTCTTAAATTTGAAAAAATAAATTCAAGTTTATGATGTTTTGAATGAAATCTCAAGTTGAAAATTTTGGCTGACTGGCCACATATAAAAACTCTCTGGAAATAGATATCTACTTCCAAATAAGTAGCACATACATTTGAAATAAAGTTTCAGATTTCTTAGATTTCCCAGTTCAATTTACCAGTCACAAACAATGGCCTCTTAACTCACAAGTCTTCTCTTAACATAGTGTTACTTGTTCTAGATTACAAGTAGCACAGATTCAACAGGGAGAGGTTCTATGATCTATGAGGCCTACCAATTTAAAGTAGGGAGATTTGTGCAAAAAAAAAAATTAACTTCTTAGCAATGAAAGTAAAAATCAAAAGCTTATGCTATGAAGGGGAGAATAGAAAACTGTGGTATGCAGCAATGTTAAGAGAATGCCGTTTTCTTTATTTTACTCAAACATAGTTTCCTCTACCAATGTAAATCTGATGTCTTAATATCCTGTCTAAGTTAAGTTTATGCATTTGGAAGAATCAGCAGTCTTATGAATCTTGTCTCTCTGCTTCGCAAACTATTGTCTATTTGAATTCTGGGCCATTAAATTCTTGCAAAGTGTTTACTGCACTATACATATTATTGGTCTTGTCACTGAACAGTGCCCTCTCTCTGTTTTATGGCTAATGTTGCATTTCTCCATGGCATCAATAGATTAAAACATTTACTACCAGAAAAAGTATGTGAAAATGGAGCAAGCTCATTTTGCTACCAGCTAACTCAATAAATCTGTCTGGTTTACTGATGTTCAGTTTCATTTAAAATCGGTATACATTTGTCTTGCAAACTTCAAGAAGGCAGAGAGATAGGCTATTTTTCTTTTTTTTTTTTCACCCCCCTGGCACCAATGCTACTTTGTTAATGTTAATAAACTGCACTTTAATAGGACCAGATCTATATTTCTGATATGTACTTGGGGACATGTAGAAAGGAGTCAATGAAGGGTATATTAAGACTTTAAAAGATTTCAATCTATTGTTTCTGGAGCGCTATAACCCTTTTTGTATAGAAAGAGGCAAACCAGCTTAATTGTTTGAATTTTATGATGCAAATTTGATGCATTTTTAAATTTATCACAGAAAAAGTAGGCCATTAACAAACTTAGTTTATATCCATCTTGGGCAAATACAATTAAAGCAAATTTACTCCTATATTCTTAAGCTGATAATTGAGGGATAAAAATGTTGGGAATAGTCAGTAATTCTCTTGGCAGTATGGAGGATGAAAAGACATCAAACTCTTCCTTTCATAATCTTTGACCTGCCACAGAAGACGGTTATGGTCATGGCACATATAATTGATTCACTAGAGCCATTCTGACCAATTAGTCAAGAGTGAACAGCCAGAATAGGTGCTCACAGATAATTCAACCTGCTTGCTCCAGTTCTATGTGTCAGATTACTTTATTCTTGCTTATAATAATATAGCGAAAGAAAAATGTTGATGTTTATGAAAACATCACCCCCACAACTGAAAAATAATTATACATCTTACACATCTACAGCAAAAACAAAATATCTATTATAAATTTCAAAATTTTTATTATGACACATTTTGAATTTGCTACTGAAAAGTGGTGTCAATGAAGGCCTTGCCTTCTTTTTTTGTACACTGTTTTCTGGCACATCAACTTTCCTTTTACCCATGAAAAAGCAAGTTTGTTATTAGGTCGTTCTCTACCCAAACATCTCTATTGAAATGAAACATAATTATTCTCCTTTGTCTATGCCCTTGTATATACCACTGATCATTTAACACTGACTTTCACAATCTCCAGTAAAGTCATCTAATATAGAATAAAATCCTACCTTGTCTATGAACTTCTAAACAACTTCCTATGTGTTGTTTTTGAAAATTAGTCTTAGGAAGAATGTTTTGCTATAATAATCATCTTGGAAGAACTGGAGTAAGACTTGCTTCAATTAATTAGCAAGTTAACAAAAAATTCAGCAATCAGTGACATACCAGAAAGCAAAGGATTCTATGCAGTATAGGTCAACTCTTTCCAACAAGTCATTCTTATTTCACCAGCAATATTACAATATTATCTACAAATAGATAACATGTTAAATGTTAAAGAAAGGTGTTAAGATGATTAACTTTTTGCCAAATCATATTTTTTAAAGGCTATGTAATATTTCTAGAATATGACAAGTGCTTAAAAAAATACTCCTGACTCACAATTCCTACGTGTTTTCAGTTACTCAAACATAAGTTCAAATGTTCCTACCTCTTACAGTGTTCTAATCTGGGATCCTTGGAGAGTACAGGCTAAGACAAGGACATTAATGCAGGCGATTTATTTGTAAAATGACCCTAGAAACAAGCATGGAGGGTCAGGGGGAGACATAAGGAAAAAGAAGATAAGTCAAAATGTATATTGAAGTGGCCACTTTCGACGAGAAGCAGCAAATTCTTCCCAAATCCCTGATGCACGGGCTCTTCCTCCCTGATGGTTGAGGACAATCTTCACCAGTATGACCCCCCTGCACATGTGAGGCAGCTTGATGCCAGCTAAGCAAGCTATTGGCCTGAGGTATGGCAGAATATTATTAGGCAAATAGGCCTTCTGTTTCGGTAGCTGAGGTAGGCCAGAGGATCCACAAAATAGTTTACTTTGGGTATGAGTGAAATAAAAATTGAGCCAAGGAGATGGTGTGTGTGTCTGTGGCATGTCCCCTCCATGTATATGTGTGTCTACTTCCATTTTGGACAATGTGAAAGATATTTTAATTTGTCAGTTTTTCTTTACCCCGCTTTTTTTTTTTTTTTTTTTTTTACTACTGCACTAATACTAGCTTATTTTTATAACAGCCTTTCCAGTTATATGCAGCTGACAGTGAAAAGTTCAGAAAAGAATTATAGCTAGAGGTCTAAAAATTTACACATTCCACAGAACGCCTGCAGCAGGCACAGAAAGGGAAAAATAGAACTTGTTGTGGCTGATCCTGTCTATTTTTATGTCAATCACAGCAATGGATAAAAAGAAAGATCATCATTTAGATCATGGATGCTGAATTCACAGCAGCTCAAACCAACCTTATGAGTGTGGCTTTGGCGGAGGTAATAATTCTTTTCACCCTACTTTATTTCATGGTATAATAGCATTCATTTAAATTATAGGCATTCTTATTTTGATAAGCAAAAACATGCTTAGTTAGGACTTCATCATAAGAAATCATTAAAATACTTCCTACATGCAAACTATTTTTCATTTTTTTAGGGTCTTATTCCTTGAACTTTTAAAAGATAGCATGCCAAAAGAAATCACTGTAGTTCAGTATAGTTAAAAGGAGTCCAAAATTCTTGTATAGGGAGTGTTGAAAGAGTTGGGAAGGAAATGTTAGCAATTTCAACTCATATTTTTTTCATTTACTAGCTTAGGTACAGAAAAATGAGCCCTTGTAAATTTTAAGATTCCAGGAGAACATAATTTAAACTTGGAATTAGATCAAGGTCAATGAATCTAACAGTAGGTTAGCAAGCAACCTGAAATATCTATAAATAATTTAAAGGTAACAGAATATATGCTTTGGTGAACACTGGGTACACAGTAAATACTTGCTGATTGATTGACTTAATGAACATAATGATGAGTTAATAAAAACTAATTTCTAGTTGGAGGAAGAACATACAGAAAAAAATTGAGTACACTCAGTGCTCGTCATACAAGCATAATTGGCTCCAAAATGTTTCCTCATCGGAGGAAATGAGCACAAACGACCATTAAATACTGGTATAATTAATATAAAATGACAGTATGTTTATTAGTGCAAAAGTAGGCTCCAGAATCTAGCTAGTGATATAGTAATATGCATTCATATTTACATACTTAAATAATGATAAAGTCTTATCATTACATGTATATATAATTACTTTTTAATGAGCTGGGTACTTTGCAGTAGCTGCAACATCAGTCCTCATCATTCTCCACTGTCTGGGTGTTTTGATACCCAGGTTTAACTGACAGACCATCTTGAAGGCATAGGATAGTCATTTTTATCATCAAAGAAAATGTTAATTTTAAAAGCCCACATTTATTCAGAAACACAGTACATATGTATATATGGAACTAGGTACATAAAGAGATAAAAGGAAACAAAGACATGTGGAAAAATCAGGTGTTTGCCACCATGCAGGTGGCAGCTATCTCTTCAACTTAAATAGGTAGGCATGTTCACGTAGTGATGTCTACAAAACTGGATGGAGTCTGAAGGATATGAATATGCCACCTCAAAATATGGCATACTAAATATTTTAAACTGAAGGAGTATGAGAAATAGCAGTTTAGGAAGGGTTCTCTGCCTATTCTCCCCTTATGAGAGGTGCCATCCTCATACCTTGAACAAAGGAGCTTCCTTACCTCTGAAGACAGAGGGATAATGAGTGGCATCCAAAAGAATAAGCCTAACTGTGATTTCGCCAGCTCATTACCTATATTTCATACTTTTTTTTTCCATTATGCTTTTCTAAAACTTCCTACTATTCACAAAATGCAGTATAAAAACACTCAAGTTTAATCATATCATAGGGTCTCCAATTATTAAGGCTCCCGAGTCACATAGAACTTACATTAAATTTGTATGTTTTTCTCTTAATCTGACTCGTCAGTGCAATTTGCAGAGCTTTAGATAACCTACGAGAACATTACAAAAAATAATTTTTCCTTCTCTATACAAACATAAGATGTATGAGAAATGGGATATTACTTGGTGAATACAGACTTTTAATTTTTTAATTTTACTTAATTGAGAGATTACTATATAGTTAACACTAGATTAAGCATTTTAAATATAACATCTCTTTTGATCATCCTGCATTTAACTTCATGTTGTAGTTGAGGGAGCTAAGGCTCACTGAACTGAATGCATTGTCCAAGGACACATAGCTCACAAGTGTCAGGCATAAGATTACAACCCAGATTTGTAAGAATCTAAATCTTATTTTCTAACCAAAATACTACACTGATTATTGTGGTTATCATGAGTACAGAATTAAATACAAACATAAATTTTTCTTTGCAATAATTCCTACACATCTTAAAATGTTTCCCCCCAACCCCAGATATGTTTCAAAGTCAATATCATTCTAATGGTTTACTGAAACAGTGGTATCTATTAGTTCTACCATTGTAGAACTATAGCAAAATCTCTGAGGCATATGTTTTGAATCAGTGCTGATATATTCATAGCATCCCTTTGGCAAAATGGATTTTAATTTCAGTAATGGACAAAATGAGAAATAAAACAGTACGAGCCTCACTGCATACTCTTTACATAGAAGGAAGTCAACATTGCACACTAAATATCATTGATAATCATTGCAGTTACATTCTTTGGGGAAAACTGACAAAGGCTCTAATAAGTAGGCAAAAATAATGGGCTAAATTTAAGAAGTAGTTACAATGCGCTACAAGTGGTTAAAAGAATGTAATATCAATATCTATATGATTAATTATAAAATGCTTCATGGGTAATATGGGGCTTAAAGTAAATGCTTGAGAATTATGAAAAATAGAGTAGGTAATCTTTTAGTTCTAATCAACTTTCATTTATAACTGAGAAAATATAAATAGAAAATATCACCTGTTTCTTTTTTTCTTTTTTTAAATATTTATTTTTGCATATAAGCATACAAGTTCACCAGGCCAGATGTGTGGGTCAGTGAGAGGGTTTCACCAGAGACAGAGTGGGGAGTAGAACTGGCAGACTGACTGGAATACACAGCTGAGGGGAGCAGCAGCGAGGCAGGGGAGGTCTGCTGAACCATGTAGGAATCTCCCCTGCTGGGCATCGAACTCGCACTGCTGCCACCAAAAGCTCCACAGTGCCGTGCTTAACCCATTGAGTCACTAGGGAGGCCTGAAAATATCACTTGTTTCTTTTAATTTTTCTTGTTTCCTCTTCCTACATTAGAAAATACACCTAAGAAATTATGAAATTTTGACTTGGAAATTTTGCATTAAAAATTATAACCTAAAGACTTTAAACAACTAGTAACAATTAGTAATGATGTTATCTTTAAAACATGTTTAAAACTTATTCTAAATATATTAAGATTATTGAAAGCTTTCTCATTTGAGATATTAAAGACAACCCAGTGACTGCAGTTAAAGAAAGACATTTAAAAGTTATTATGACTTGATACATTATTTAGAATGAAACAATTATGATTTTAATTTCCTCTACATCCTAAATGATAGTTATTGTGGGCACAGTGGCCACTCTCTCCCGGTACCAATGAAAATTCATAAGATTTTTCATGAAAATGTCAGCAACACTAAACAAAAAGGAGAGGGCAAGTTTGGAAACAAGCCAATCACTGTGTTAAATGACCCACAAAATTTGAATTTTAGAAGGGAATGTTGGAAATTTTTGTAAGTTGTATGCATCATTCTGGGTGGAAAAAAAAAAGTTCAATTACATTATAAGACCAAAAGAAAAGAATAAAAGTAAGACTGGGTGACCCACACTGAGTTTGAAATAACACAGGCAGTGGCGTGGTGAGTTAAGCCCTTCACGAGATAATCACAGGGCCCTCCTGCCAGGTTTGCAGCAGGTATGGTAGCACATATGGGTCCCGCATCAGGGAGCCCCTGAAGGGCGGCTTGTCTTACACACCATGGAGTACATGTTGGGATACATGTGAAGAGAGACAAGCATGTGAAACTCTGGGGTTTTCATTTATTTTCCATAATTCTTATTTACTTGTTAAAAACGAAGTCTCAGTAACTTACACCTGGTGACGAATATTTACAAAATCTGATCAGACAAGTAACAGAGCCTTCAGAAAATCAAATTCAAGCAAAACCCCTGTAAAAAGTTTTAAAGACTTATAATAGTAACAACTTAAAAAAATCAATGAACTCTTTTTTTTAATCAAAACTTTCATTCTATAGTTTGCCTTCCTTTGAGAGTATTAGCACTCACAAAAGGACCTTCCAATGGCAAGGTTTGTTTATTGTTAAGTAGAAAGACAGATTTCCTTTTCCTTAATTAATCTTGAATTTGCAGTGATACCAAATAACAAAATGAGCAAACATGACCTTCTTTAGGTATTATGATTTTTATGTTATCATTAAAATCCTTCAGCCGGTAATAGTGTTGCTCCCATAAAGCACTGCTAATCAGATTTTAAAGACTGTTTGTTACACATTAGGACTTTTAGACAATGTAGGTGTCCCAAAGAAGGCAGAGCCTGCTGGGCACTATTGAAGGAAGTGATTCTGAGCTGATAGTGGTAACTGACCACTTTCTAGGCTGTAGGCAATACACCTAATTTTTTTCTCCATTTTGATCCCCAAACTTTTTTTTTTTTAATGTAAAAAGGGAAATGGTTAAAATAAATATCAAAGCAAACAGTAGAAGAAACATGTGATAAAGGAGCATGATATAGCCCAGTGGAGGAAGGGGCTGTAGAGTCTGTGGTGACAGGATCTGGTCTTTTTTTAGCACCCATTTTCTCTCTCATCTGTCTCTCTGAGTCACTGCCCAGCAAGACTGTCCTAATTTGCTCTCACTAACAAAAGAATAACAGCCTACATGTCTATCTCTTTTATAAATCGATCCATTTTTTTCCCCTAAATCATATCCTATCTTTCTGATACTTGGCATTTTAACTTCCAAGTCAGTAAGTTATTTTCAGAATTTGGATGGATGAACAGAAACCTTCATTTTTACATATTTTAATTGTGTAGATGTCCCCCACAAGCTGTTTGTGTAGAAATAATAAAATACTAAGTTTTCAATACAACCTTTTCACTACTCAAGCTTAGTAACTGAATGAAGTTTTGTATCTCTACAATTTACAGATTCCAGAGGCACTTTGGTGCTAAGGGTGCAAATGGGCCTGCTTCTCAGTGAAGACTAGACCAAAACAGTAATAACCAAGACATGCTGAATATTTACTGAGTGTCAGGTAGTGTTCTAAGCATTCAAATTTATTTGACACCCACAGTAATTTTATACTGTAGCTATGATAATTATTTCCATATGATGCTTAGAAACAGGTATAAAAATTTTGATTAAATTACTCAAGAAACCAAAGCAACTATGATAAAACTATTTCATGAATAAAATAGTAAAACATAAAGTTGTAGGGAGAGAAGAAGACAAATACTTTTTTTAAAGGAGAGGAAATATGGGGCCCTCCCTGGTGGCACAGGGGTTAAAGTCTCATCTCTATCAAGCTATCGACAGCCACTGCAGCCTGAGGCCTGAGTTCGATCCCCAGGCCAGGGAGCTGACCCACATGGCACAGCAGACCTCTCCTATCTTGCCCGCTGCTCCCCTCAGCAGTATATTTCAGTCAGTCTGCCAGTTATGCTCCGTCTCTGATGAATCCTCGCACCCCCGTACCTCTGCCCTGTACTCCAGCTCTTATATGCATAAATAAATAAGCCTTTAAATAAAAAGGAGGAAATGTGTTTAGAATAATATAGTAATAATAAAGAGTTAAAGCACAAGCAAATTTCTAGAAAGAATAAAAAGATGGTTCCTTAGTACCTAAAAAAAGGCAAATGGAATCAAAAGTATATTAACTTTCTTTGTAAATTGATAATTGGGAAATGGAGAAGTAAAGATTTATCTGGACTCCAAGTGGTTTTGATAACATTTATCCTGACATATGTGTGATATGTGGATAGAATGAAGAAATACAAACAATAGTGACGATTCATTTAAGAGGGATCCCGGTTAGACCCAATGAGCTATACCCAAAGAGATACCCAGGTAAATTAAGGTTGGACAATGATTTCTAGTGGCCTTTGGTAAACCTTCATACAGATCACTTTAATATTAATATGCAATTGGAGAAATCAAATTCATAAAAGTAAAATCTGTAATTCACACAAAACTAGGGACTCTAATAAAAAGTAAGTCAGAATGAATATTTGGAAAAGTTCTTTAAATGTCAGGCAAGAATAAAGGCTTTATAGTAATACAATGCAAACGTAAATTTTAAAGTAAAATTATAAAGTTCCCTTTAAAAAGGAGTTTCATTCACAAAGTTGTATAATTACTAGAATAATTTAAAAATCCATATAAGCTGAATATAACTGACAGATATTCAAAGGACACAAGCTCTCTGATCATGTTGTGAAAAGAGATAAAATGCACTGCACCCTGGAAAAGACACTGAAGTATTGTTTCGGTTCTAGGTGACTCTAAAGATTGAAACTAGAAAGGAGTGGGATCAAGAAATTATGAAGAAAGAAACAGGTTAAAAGAGGAAAAAAACAATTTAGGGACTGTTCTTCCTATCACTGTTTTCACATCCCAGCGCAAGCCTGTGGTTGGCCCTGGCTCCACAGTAACTCTAACGTATAGTTGCTAACCTAGTGTCCTTACTCTTCCATTCTAATTCTACAAATTCACAATTCTGTCCATTGCATGACCTTTCCTCATTTTATTTTCCCTAATCTTCATGTACAGATTGAATGTGTAATTTTATCTCTACAAACACACATGCCTTTATCATCCTTAGATGCTAATAACTTGAGTGCCCTTTTTCTGAATCTTCATTCTTTACTTTATTTAAAAAATGAGTTCAAGTCTGTATTTTCCAAGTTAATTTTTTTGAATGTCTTCTAAGCTACTATTAAGTTAACACCTTCCTTTATTAGTTTCCTTGCACCTTTAATGCTCTAACATATACTGTTATTTGGGAGTATAAGGGAATGCAGGGTTATTTTATGTCTTATGAACTTATTTGATGATATATTTAATATCCCTCCCACCATCAAATACATTGGTGAGTGATGTTTCATAGAATATAATTTAAGAAATGTTGTTACATAGGGGGCCTCCTGGGTGGCGCAGTGGTTAAGCACTACGCTCTGGAGCTGTCGGCAGCAGCGAAGCGAGCTCAACGCCAGGCCAGGGAGATTCCCACATAGCGTGGCAGACCTCTCCTGCCTCGCCCGCTGCTCCCCTCAGCAGTGTATTTCTGATATGCCTGTTCTGCTCCCCATTCTGTCTCTGGTGAACCCTCTCGCTGCCCCAAGCCTCTGGCCTTTGCCCTAGCTTGTATGCATAAATAAATAAATCTTTAAAAAAGAAAAAAAGAATTGTTGCTATATAGACTCTATAAGTTAATATGCTCTTTGACATTTAAGTTCTCTCTCCTACATTTTGTAGGTTCTCTCCTAGATTTGATATTAGCTATTTTCAAATTTGAAACATTCTCTCTCTCTCTGCACACACACACACACACACACACACATACACACACACACAAACACACACACTTCTTAAATATTTATTTTCTCTGAGTAGTGTGGGTCAGTCTAATAATGCTGAAGGAAATCAAACCTCGGGTCTACTTATTTGATATCCTTGCATTTAAGTAGTCTTTGCTCAACACGTTTTGAGAATTAAATTAGATTTCAGGTGCAATGCCACAAATACTTATTATTAGCTGTTCTTTTTCTTTCCTAGTCTAAGCTCTTTTCTGATCACTAAGTTTTTGTAACTATTGAACACTGTATGTTTCACCATCACCTCAAACTCCATACATTTAAGAATTATTTCCAACCCAAATAATTGTACTCTACAAATCAATTTTTCTTGATTTTCTAGTTGTAAATAATGGCATCACCACTTGCACAATCACCATGACTCAAAACTCAGCTATTGACTTTTACCTCATTCAAGTGTCTTCTAGTTTCTGTCAAATTATCTTAAATACCTCACTCCAACCTCATTTCTTCCCATCACCTTCACTGGCACACTAGCTCAGTTGGAATCACTCAACATCTACCTAGCCTGGGGCATTCAGTTTCTAATTCATTTACCTACCTATTCTTTCTTAACCTAAGGAATCCTGAATGTAGCTGCAACTGTATTCTCTAAAATTACCCTGGTAATATATTTGTCTTCTTTTAAACTGACATTTAAGGAAAGATCTTTCTTCAATCAAAATTTGGCTTTGTTTTTCTACTATTTGTTAATGCTATCTACATGGGCTCTCTAATTGGCTTAACTTTTTATTTTATAATCTTACTTTGTGGTACTCATAGCATTATGTTTCATGTCAGACAAACTTTTTCTCTCAGTTACTTCCCTCTTAAGTTAGGGTTTTCTTTTCAGAAATCCTATAATAGATTGTCTAGCCCTTGTCCCGCCCTCTCTTCCACACTCCCTACTTATTATCTGAACACAGATCACAACTTTTCTAGCAGATCACACTTCTTATAAACAGGATTTATGCACAATATTTTCTGGAGTTGAGCAATTTCAAGGCATTCCTGAATGAATAAAACAGCATATTTTTACTCCAAAATTCAATTCCTTCAACACTACTTATTCCTATATGACTGCATATTTTTCTAGAACTGATTATTATGATGAGAAATCACTAAGCATGTGATTAAGAGATAAGAGCAAAAACCTCCAATATGTAATGTTCAAAATAGAGAACCTAATGGGTTTTTTTCTCTTTATTCTCTCAAATCCCCCATTTCACTTTCTAGCAAGAGTGATGTTTTTTAAGCCCCAAACCTGTTAATCCCTTCAACAAATTTTGAGCAAACCCATACCCCTTTCCCTGGCCTGCAAGGACCAACAGAATTTTAGCCTGTCTTCCTCTTCAAACTCATGTTGTTCTAGTTTGTTTCTTGCTGCACTCAGTGCATAATAAGCAACAGAGCACAAAGTAGATAATAATTACTTAAAAGTTATAAAGGAAACTATTGAATTGAGTAGAAATACTATTTCTAAAAGTCTTACTTTTTTTGGACTGCATAGAATAGTTTGCTACTATTTCCCCAGAGTTCCCATCATTTTAAAATATTTATTGCATCACAACAGAAGGCCCTCTTATAATCACTTTTGGAGAACTTAGCCTTTTCCCTTCACTACAGTTTTCCATTTACAAAACTGAAGGAATCCTTCTCTCCTGGCTACATTCACTGATGTTGCAAATATTAATAAGGTCATATTTGAAAGTGTTCAAGACTTCTTTGGATGAAAGATATTATCAAGTACATAGTATTATTACCATTTCTGATAGGATTACACTCTAAATGGGAAAGCAGAAATGGGAGTCCCTCGAGGAAGAAGCACACTAATGGTTTAAGTGAGAT
Organism: Scalopus aquaticus; assembly: GCA_004024925.1. Classification (NCBI taxonomy): domain Eukaryota; kingdom Metazoa; phylum Chordata; class Mammalia; order Eulipotyphla; family Talpidae; genus Scalopus; species Scalopus aquaticus. Next base: position 49,300 of record PVIJ01005302.1, read on the forward strand.
GCTAAAGCCTGAAGATAAACTAATTTAAGTCAAAGCTCCAGAGTTAAAAAGAAAGTAATTTTAAATGGATTAAATAATGCTACCCATCATGTAAGAATAGTCTGCCATTTACATAAGATATAATTTTAAAGTGGATTTTCTGGAAGTCTATGTAATATGCAATTATTTCAGTCTTTAAGCAGGGACTAGAATAAAATATTGCACTATATCATGATTGAATAAAGAGTCATATACCAATATGATTCCCTATAATACTTGATGATATATTTTTATAAGATAAACTCACATACCACTAGAAATTCTATAAATAATGTGTAATTAACAAAATTTGAAAATAAGTATTTGAGGTTATCAGAAGGAATTGAACAGTATAATGTCTTTTCTACTCTGTTAGGTTGGCAACCATTTACTTTTTTGTTTTTCCACTTTTGGCCACAAGACTTCACCAAATACCTAGCATACAGAACTAGAACTAAAAAAAAAAAAAAATGTTTTTTGAATGAATCCTTGACATTAATACGGTATAACTTCATATAGTCAAGTAAGTTTTTGTAATAGAGCCTCAAAAAGGGAGTCAGAAACTCAAGAGAAAGTAAGATGTGTAATATTTTCTACTCTGGCTACCAATTCCTAAATGTGGCTAAGTTCTTTGAATAGTTTGCACTTACCCTAAATATCATTCCATAACTGAATGATAGTGATATAAGTGAGAACGATCCTCTGTGGTCCAGTGATCTCTCCTGGGTTTCATATGGCAGAAATTTCTCTGTAGTTAAGTGGTAAATATAACATCTAATTTCAAATTACTTTTAAGTGCTATATCATGATAATATTATAGACACTCTGAGAATGAATTGGTGAAGAAGCTTTGTCTTTTGTGAGTTTCCAACGAGGGGCACTGATTCAAGTAAAAACACAAAAAAATCCCCCAATTATATACAAGGTATGCTATAATTTTTAAGGCCAGTTCCTTGAAAATTCAAAACTCCAGGTGATAGTGTTTTGTGGAAATATCTCTACCATTTACATGTCATGTATAGAGCCCTCTGATTCATCACTAAAAATTTTATTGAGACCTATATTTTAATTTCCTTTACCATATTATTTCTACCTAGAGATCTTATTTTCATTTTTGAATATATTTACTTCTGTAGAAAATGGCACATTATATTTTATTTTATATATCTATCACTAAAATAGTTATTTGTAGATTTGTATCATCTCACCTATTTGGTAGCAAACTTTATAAGGATACTGAAGTCATTTTTATATTTAGTTTTCAACTATCAATATGACTATCTATAAATTGATATAAACTGTACAATTTGATACATAATGGGATATAAACATGTTGTTCCTGACCACGATTGTACTTGGAAGAACATACCAATTATGCTTTCATATATAAAACACTAATAAATATTTGTATATGTATATGAGGAAACTTTTTTGTGGAGAATTGGGCTTTTAAATTTAGCATCTATGGCAATTATAATTAAATATGAACTAGTTGTATTTCAAGTCTATTAAATAATCAAAAGAAAAAGTCATCACTTCTATCTATGATAATAACCGTAAATTAATAAATAAGTAAAATCACATTTAACCGACAATTTTCTTATGGATGGAACATTATCATACAAATTATCTCTTGCAACTGGTCAAATTCCTAGGCAGACAAAACTGTGTCCTACAAAGCATGCTACTTTCTATCAGAGGATATACCCCCTGGATATGAGAGTTGAAATCACAAAATTGATTAAGACTCTGCCCTCAAAAACCACCATAAAATCAAGAATATTAGCCATGTTATTAATTGTCCATGCTGAGTCTTCAAGATGTTACCTATAGTAACAATGTGCAAAATTCAAAATACAAAACATTTGATTAAAACTGTAATCTTTTGAATTCAACAAATAACATAACTGTTGAGTAGATGAAATGTTCATATCTCAAATGTGGACAAATGTTTCATAAATTAAATTTCTAACTGCTCTGCATTATTTGTATAGTCATATATTTAAAAAATGTACATAATTTAACAGCAATGGACAGAAAAATAACATGATTATATGATGGGTACTGATTAAAAGTAAAATGTGTAATCCATACTATATTGAAATATAACAAACAACAAACATAGCTTATTTCAGAAGTGATTTTGATAATCATATATTGTTATTTTTGCTCGGTTTTTGAAACATCAGAACACTACAGATTATAATCAGTCAGATAGAAAATGAAGTCATACTTCAGACTTACAGACATAATTCAAACTTTTAACAATAGGAAAACCTTATGAGTTATTTTTTTCCTTCTCATTTTCACTATTCTAGTAAAGAATTCGGACTTCCTCATGTTTCCTTAAGTAGACTTGCAGTATATCTATTTCACATTATTGCAGAGAGCTTTACCAAATTTCACAAGATACTATTTAACATCAAGCTAAAGAAAGCTGACACTATCAGTCCTTTCTTGCCAAATATCGGAAAATTTAATTAAATAGACATTTGACTTCAAGAAGGCAATGTTGAAAACTAAATAAACTTTATCCTTTTAACCTTATTGACTGACCAAAGTAACACGAAAACATCAATACCTCATCCGCAATGAGAACTCATATTGGATGAACTTTGTCTCTGTCAAGGATGTGATTACTAATGGAGTTGGTGGAGCCAGACTTAAAATCAAATTACTCTGATGTGACAGCTTAATCTCAGACTTAACATAATCTTTATTTTACCACTTTGAAACATCTTGGTGATTTAATAATACTGATTTTAAGGGTCTAACATTATAAACTAAGGCATGTCAGTTAGAATTCTGCCATGCTATATCTTTGGTGTGTCCAAAGCACAAGTAAAAGTTAAAATAGAACTTTTTTTTTTGTTGTTGGAGCTAAAGGCTTCATTTCCTTTGAAGCTTTAGAGAGTAACAACAGGTAAAGCCTAATATGATTATGCAGGACACTAAATAAAAGGTGGTAAAAGCAGTTGATGATGAAAAAGAATAACACAAAAGAATAGATTTTCTTATTATTCCAGTTATTGCTTGTCTCTTCAAAAAAGAGATCATTAAGTCTTAGTAAGATAAGAATTAAAAAAAAAAGTGTCCTTACTTTAACAAAGTAAATTAATACAAATTTAAAGTTTAAATAAGTACTGACACTATCAACATGAGGGAGGGAGAAAGGATGGGAGAGAGGTTGGGAGGGAGAAAGGGAGTGAGGGAGAGAGGAAGAGAGGAAGGAAGGAAGGAAGAAAGGAAGGGAAGGAAGATGAGAGGGGGGAGGGAGGAAGGGAGAGAAAAGAAAGAACAGATGAAATTAAGCCTGGTGACTAATGGACAAAGAAAATCAAGCAAACAGTACCTTTATTGTACAGGTCTTTATATGTTATTTGAGAAATAGAGAGAAGTGAAAGGAAGTATATAAAAGAGGGAAGGATAGAATTGTCAAAATGAATTAAAAAGAAACAGAATACAGTTAGAGCAATACTATGTGGAAGACATATGTTGACATAAGTCAGAGGAAGAATTAGTAAAGAAGGAGATGGAAATGTTTATATAACAGAAATATTGAAAAACTGAGTTCTGAGAAAACTAAGTTTCACTCAAAAGAAAAATTCAGATGATTCTTGATGAAATACTATCAGGGATTTTTTTTTAGAGAAAAAGACAGACTGCAAGGAGAAAAGTACTAAGTGGTTAAAATATATCACTTAGGTAAAAGCAAACATCTTCCATCCTTGGTGCCACCATAGAAATTAGCCTATATTTATCAATATCTCCTTTAGTAAGAAGCTCAGTTACTTTTCTTCCCCTATACTACATATTTTAATCAAGTGAACTACCAATGACATAAAATATATTTCCAAAATTTATTTACGCAAACTCTCTAAATCAAGTGACTATAGAAATCATAAAATATATACCTCAAATATCAGTAAAGGTTAAAAACTGTCAATGGCATTGGGTCAGTTACTTGGCTGGAAAATAAAAGATCACACATTCAGTCCCATTCAGCTTTCTATTGTGAACCATTAACTCCAATCAGCAGACAAGTTCTCGTGTCAAATGACTAGTGTCCCTTTGCTGTGTAAAAAGTAAGATAAAGCAAATTATAATTATTACAGATCAACCAAGATCATCTTAACAATAAAGATTTAAACATCATTTATAGTATCACATACAAAATAAAACAAAATATTAGTTTCCACCAACAGGGGGGTGACAGAAAACTTTTGTCTACAGCACACCATGAACTATTATGAAGCCCTTGAAAAGAATCAATCAAAGTTATGCCAGCTGACTCCAATGAATTTCATAAGATCCAGAGTGAGAAAAGTAAAGGAGGGGTATTATTTTATTTTTGTAAATGTACACACACACACACACACATACACACACACACACACACCCCTACATTACATAGATCCAAAGGTCATTTGATTACAGGGGAGATAGTGAAGAATATATACTAAACTGTGGATAGGTATGTTTAGATATGTACCCTATCCATGTAAAACTGTGCATGTGTGGGCCTCCCCAGTGGCGCAGCGGTTGAGCACTGCACTGTGGAGCTGTCGGCAGTGGCCACACGAGTTCGACGCCCACATGGCACAGCAGACCTCTCCTGCCTCGCCCACTGCTCCCCTCAGCAGTGTATTTCCATCGATCTGCCTGTTCTGCTCCCCACTCTGTCTCTGGTGAACCCTCTCTCCGCCCATGCCTCTGGCCTGTACCCCACTTGTATGCATAAATAAATAAATCTTAAAAAAAAAAAACTGTGCATGTGTGTATGACTAAAGCTATGCCTAAGAGAATGAATGGTCCTAGAGAGTGAGTCGAACTTATCTTTAGTGGCAGACACTCAAGTAAATTTTACGTTTGATTAGTCATTAGGGTTTTACATGTGTTCTGTACTGAATTTGCATTTTTTAAAAAATGCAAATCTGTATTTAATTAAAACAAATCTGTGGTAGATTGAATATTGCTTCCCTGCTCCCAACTGTCCATGTTTTAATTTCCAGAATCTGTGAATTTTTTTTTACTTTCCTGGTGAAAGGAACTTTTGCAGATGTGATTAAGGATTTTGAGGGGAGGTGACCCTAAGTGTGGGTTCAATCTAATTCAAGCCTTAGAAAGGAAGGCAAGAGAATCAACTTCCGAGAGAGAATGTGAGGACAGAAGCAGAGGTTGGAGTGATGTGCTTTGAAGAGAAAGGGGCCATTAGCCATAGAACGCAGGTGATTTCAGAAGGTGGAAAAGACAAGCAAATGTTCTCCCTAAAGCCATCCTGTCAACATCCTGATTTTAGATTTCTGACTCTGATGAGTAAGGAGATAAACCTGTTACAAGCTACAAATTAGTAGTGGCTTGATGTAGTAGTGAAAGGAGAAAATTAATGTTAACTTTAACAAGTGTTGACAAAGACAAAGCATTACAAATAAGAGTCAGTAGAGGCTAAGAGTTACAGAAGTGAGAGTGACCATACTACCACAGCTACACTGTCTCCTTCAGTGTTACAACAACACCTTGCTAACCATGATTTCTACTACATGAGAACAATTCCCTTGAAGTCACAATAACTTCAATACACACAGATCCACATTGTAGGCACCAGTCAAGAGGGAATTAAAATATTTTGCAAAAGATAGCTGGTTGGCCTCGACAATTCTCAGAAGACATTTTCATTTGTCACCTTTAGCCAAATGAAAACAGCAAAAAAAAAAATCAAAGGGACTTAGATTGAAATCTCTATTCTCCTTCCCTACCCATCTACTGTGCATGGAAACATGACAAACTACTGAATTCAGATTGTTATGGTCCTTATTTTTACAATGTGAACTATACTACTTAAATAAACAGATTACTGTGAGAGAAAATGATATAACACAGTATAAAAAGTATTTAGTGCAATGTGGGCACTTCGTACTTGTTCAGTGAACACTATCTACTACTAGAAAAAAGCTCTCATTTTCCGCTCGTCGCTTTTCTATTTTTATTGATTATGACACTCAGAGGACGAAAATCAAGTACAAGAGCGTTAGAGTCTATTTTTACTAAACACAAGATTTTTTTTTTCCAATTAGTTATTTCCTGGGACATTAACTTCTAAGTCACTCCAGTTTCCACTTCAATCATAAAATGTGTTGCTGTTTAATGATTATTTGCATCAAATAATTACATAATAGCCATCACTAATATAAATCACACCTAAGTTTCTATAAAAATCTACAATCTACTGAAAGTTCAAAGATTGCAAATACTAGTAAAAGTCAGATTTTTTAACTCTTAAAAGTAACTTTAAAAAGGCAAATGATTAGTGTATAATGATTTAGTGCCATGAACAGAAAAACAAAGTGCACATCCCACCTTCTCTAAAAATGTTTTACTGGTTTTCTCCAGGAAATTTTTACATAAATTCATGAGAAGTTGTACAAAGCTTGAGATCGAACAATTTGCACAGAAATGTTGAGAAAGTTAGTTTTTTTTTTTAATTCTAAGTATGTGTCACTAATTATGATAATTATAAACCATACTGAACGCAAAGAGTAGTAATCAAGGGCCTCCCTGGTGGCACAGCAGTTGAGCGCTGTGCTGTGGAGCTGTCGGCAGCGCGCGATGCGAGTTCAACGCCCAGCTGGGGAGAATCCCACATGGTGCGGCAGACCTCTCCTGCCTCGCCCACTGCTCCCCTCAGTAGTGTATCTCTGATCTGCCAGTTCTGCTCCCCACTCTGTCTCTGGTGAACCCTCTCGCCACCCCCATGCCTCTGGCCTGTAACCCAGCTTGTATGTATAAATAAATATTAAAAAAAAAGAGTAGTAATCAAGTGGCCTCATTAGGACCATCTTTTAAAAAAATATATAGCAGATGTTTTATTTAATGATTAAGCAATTTTCCAGTTTTCTTTTTTTTTGGTTTCTTTACATATTTTCTCATTATTTTGTTATAATTAATTTAATGTTTAATTAACATAGTATTAGACCCCCCTCCCCTGTTAGGTATCACCACTACAGTGTACACATTACCAAATCACCCATAGTCCACAATCAAAGGGCCATTTTGAATAATGAAATTTATCTGAAAGAATCTGAATTAAATGAAGAACTGGTTTAGAATGCCAAATTTGAATTAAAAAACAATGCCAATTAGGAGTCAATGAGTTCTAACTATGTAATCATTGATTAATTTGCTTATCCTCGGTTTCTTCACCTATAAAAAATAGTGCTATCTAGGGTAATAAAAAAGAGTTGGAGCTAAATAAACTAGTACCAAAAGTTAACACCAGTGAGAAAAGTACAGAAAAAAAGACACAATGCCCAAATATTCCATGGCTAGTTTGGGTATGATTTATGCAACTCTCGGTACCAGGCAGGTCAAAGTCAAAAGGATACAGAACAGGAAATGTTAGTGATAAAAGAACCCACAGAAACCCCGTGGATTGAAACAATTCATCAGACATCTCTTAGTGGTCACCCTATAAGAGAGAAATGGTTTGAGAGTTAAATCATATAGCAGGCATGTTTGGAATTAGCTCTGAGAAAGACTCAAAATCTATAGGTGATTTGAAATAAAAAAGCAGAATTAAGACAGAAGCCTTGCAGGCAAAATTATATCAAGTATAGAGATAACCATAACTTTAGGACCAAATCCTGGGATAAATAACAATACTATGTAGTTTTTAAAGCCTCATGACAATATGGCAATGTTTATCAGAAGATAAAAATTGATGAGATGCAACTGGCATATTGATTTGAATGGCTATGATACACTCAAAGTTTCTAATGAAGCTGTTATATACAGCACTTTTACATATATTTCATTTTAATTTTCATGGAAGCCCTGGGAAATGATTATCATCCCTATTTTCTATGTGAAGAGACTCATTTACAGAGCAGTAAAACAACTTGACTAGAACACAGCTAGTACTTGGCAAAGTCAGATTGTAAATTCTAAGGCTCTCATTCTTATCCATGATGTTTATATTCTCCATGCTTGAGAGAACTTGGGAAGGCAAAGATAGGGAAAGTGTGGAAGAACCTGACAAAGTACCTAAATAATAATTAGAAATATGTCTTTACAGGCAGATATATACTTTAAAAGTACCCACTTTTCTTTCTCCGTATCATTTACTACTTTATGCTGTATTGGTTTCTGGTCTAATTGAAGTAGAAAAACAATTCACATAGAGAGAAGACTGTAATAAGCTTGACTTGGGTTTGCTTTGCCTTGATATATTTATAAACAGAATTAAAACAACTTGTTTATAATGACATGCTGTAAAACTTACTTCTAGCCAGTTCATGACAGATGTTAGTAAGCCTACACTATTAAAATATCGTAGCAGAAATGTATAATTCTTATTAAAAAGTCAAAACTATTAGTAAAAGTCCTAGGTAAACAAATAATGTTGTTTTGTTTAATTTAGAAAAAATAATTAGTTCCTATTGTTACTGTAACAAATTAAGTAGACTTAATAAAAATTACATATGAACTTACGAACTTCAAACAACACAAACTGTCAGAAGTCCATAACAAGTTTTAGGGTCGACAATACAGATGTTATCAGAGTTGTGTTCATTCTGGAGGCACTAGGAGAAAATTAATTTCCTAGCTCTTTCCTGCTTCTTAGACCTCTTACCTATAAACCTCTTACCTATATCTTATAAGGACACTTGCTATTAAATTGGGTCAACTGGACAATCCGGGATAATTTCTTATTGCTAGATTCTTAATCAATCAGCCAAGTCACTTTTGCCAATAAGGTAAAACATCTTAACAGGTTCCAGTGATTTGAAAATGGAGTTCTTTGGGGGACTGTAAGTCTCCCCCGAAAAAACAAACAAACAAACAAAAACACTTCTATGAGGGACATATTAAGTGTTCAAATGGCTTGGGTTTATAGAAGAGTTTTGAAAACACTTTAAGCAATTAAAAGGTATTATAGCATTCACTGGAATGATCTCCTACCATGTGAGAAATTCCTCAAAAATAATAACATTAAAATTCATATATATTTTGCTTTACTAACTACTCTAGTGAGGTATTATAATGTTAAAATTTAAATATTTGAAAGAAGTACTTTCTAAACCAACTGTTTAAATTTTTCTAGTTTTGTAAGGTTAATTATTGAAATACAATAAATTTAACAATGTTCTTTAATGATACTTTAATTTACCTACATGTAAATTTACTTACATCATAATTTGTATGGACAATTAACACAGTAGATCTCATACAACAGGTATGCTTATATAAGATCATTTTAGCAATGAACATCTTGTTAAAAACTTCACCTTCATTTCAGTAGTTCTTTCCCATAAGCAGTTTATTTTAAAAACATGTTATATTCCATGTATTTTTAAATCCTTTATGTTTATACTATTCAATTGGAACTTCATAAAAATTTATTTCATAATTTTATTCTTTAAAATAAAAACAGAATAGGGGCCTCCGTGGTGGCACAACAGGTTAAGCACGGGGCTGTGGTGCTGTCAGCGGCTGCGGCATGAGTTCGTTGCCAGGCCAGGGAGATTCCCACATGGTGCAGCGGACCTCTCCTGCCTCACCCGCTGCTTCCCTCAGCAGTGTATTTCAGTCAGTCTGCCTGTTCTGCTCCCCACTATGTCTCTGGTGAATCTTCTCACCCCCCTACACCTCTGGGCTACACCCAGCTTGTATGTATAAATAAATCTTAAAAATAATAATAAAAAATACAATTAAGTTCTTAAATTTCATTTATGTTTATAACATTTCATGTTCTAAGCCAAATATTTTCCTAATTCTGGCAATTCAGTTATTTTTTTAATATGTTCAATTCAGCTTATCTTCTTAAAATTATTAAATGTACATTCTATATTATTTATCTACTATAGCATAGACAAATTCTACCTAAGTGTCAACGCGATCTGAGATTTGGTTCATGTGATACAAGTTTATGTTACTGTAGTATAACATTATATTCTACAGTATGTGTATCTTACTAGGAATGTCACTTTATTCCATTTTATTCTGCAAAAGTTTTGATTCCCAATAAATCCTAGTAACTTGAAACAAATCCCTGCTTCATTGTCAATGTTTTAGCTGTACTATATTCTGGTTCCACTTCATGTCGCTCTCCCTTCCCTAACTGTATTGTGAACACACTGACTTCCTATCATGTAGTAGAACAGGCAGACCTCTTCTCCAGCGAAGGGTTTTGCAGCTGTTATTCTCTCTGCTTTGAAAGTTTTTCACAATTCTTGGCTTTTTCGTCTCATTCTCATTCTTCAGGTCCCAAATATTCTCTTCTTAGAGAGTAGACTTTCACCAAACCTACATAAGCTAATATGACCCTTTCATTGGTTTTCTATTATATAATCATGCTTATTTTATTCTTGAATGTTATCACTGATGCCTATATATAGAAGTTCATGTATTTATTATTAGCCTTTCCTATGAGACAGCCAGCAACCTGGAGCCAAAATATACTGTTCTCTAGCACCTAACATAGCAACTGGCACTGAAAAACTTCTAGTAGTTGAATTATTGCCAGTGTAAGAACTTACTACAACTTTAGAAAATTAAAAAAAAAAAAGTAACTGTTTAGTGTGTTTTCGCATGTATTAGCATTGACTGAATCCAAACTCTAGAATAAGAATTGCAAATTTAAGTATCCACAGATGCCAGGAGACATTTAAAATGATTATAGCAAAAAAGGGACACTATAGTAAGTGCAGAAAAATACAGCCAATAGAGAAGAATGAACTCCATTAAAAGGGGAAGGAACACACTGAACTCCAGGAGTTTAATAGTACCCAAGGGAACACAGGCTTAGCATTGCTCCAGATTTCACATTAAATATGACCTAGGTGTTTGGGAGGTCTAAGGAATTCCTTTGCAGGTGGAATTTGACCGTTGGCAATAAACCCTCAGTCTCTTCTCTCAAATCTACTGAGATATATGATCCTTCCTAACTGCCCCCAGGCTCTGTGCCAGCCCCATTCCCCTTCCTTTAAAACAACACCTTGATACTAGATTTCATGGAGTCTTGATACTTTAGCCTAGGTCACCACAGGCATTAGCTTAGAATAATTTTAGAACAGATTCATCTGAATACAGAAATGTTATGATACATTCTGTCTACTACTTCTTGATTTGTAAATCACTGCATCTGATTTTTTTTTTTTTGAGGCCTGGTTTTGACATTTTGTTCTTTTAATTTTGCAACTACTACTCTTGAATTTTTCCAATAAAACCCACTTCTTTATTTTCAACTTAGTCTAAGCTGGTTTTTGCAGGTACACATACACACACACACACACACACACACACACACACACACACACACACACACATTGGTTTTACATTGAGAGTTAATTGTCTTTTCTGGCCTCACGGCTTTGACCAGTATAAGGTACTAGAAAATCACATCATATAGGGAAGTATATGACTTGTAAATTGCCCACCGATATGTTCATCTCCTGTCACTCTAATACTCTGTATTTTATGCAAACATCCAATTGTTTTGGTTTTACAGCTTACCATATAGTTTCTTATTTTATCCTATCTGCTAAAAATGAATGCCCTTCTCACTGGACTATTCATTATTTAAGATTTAGTTCAAGGGTTATTTCTAGAAAACCTCAATTTCTACTCCATGATACCATCAAACATTATGGTACAAGTATGTCTTCAATATATCCTGCTAGTATAAAATACTAAATTGTTTTGCTGAACTAACCGTATTGTAAGTTTTGGAACCTGGAGACCCATTTTACTAAATTCCTCCAGGGCAGAATCTTTATCTTTTCTTTCTACCCTAGTGTTCATCACAGTGCCTGGTGTGCAATAAATGTTGAGTAATGCAAGAAAAATTAAAAAGTGAGTCTTGGAGGCAAATAATATGATCCAGTTTACAGTAATTTTCATGAACATATGAAACAGCTAGACAAAGCACAAGAGAGACTGGGATTAGGATGTCCAAGAAGTATAGTCTATTTATGCTTCCTGTTTTCTAAAGTGATAAAAGCAGTGTGTGTGTGTGGGGGTGTGTGTGTGTGTGTGTGTGTGTAACAAAACAAATAGGTAAATAAAACCAAATCTAAAGCATATCCTAGAAATCTGACTGTAAAACTGAGGTTACCGGTGCGGGAGGGACATGTTGGAGTGAAAAAGTAGGAGGGGGCTCAATGCATTTATGGGTGCCTTGGTGGTAGATGTGGTGTGATAACCCATATGAAGAGATGGGGACCTATATTTCTGAATCATATATAATGTTGTAAACCAATGCTATCTTAAATAAATATTTCAAGCATATAAACTGAATTTCAATTAACTATTAGTTAATCATTAATTCATTTGCAGAAGTTTTATGAATTATCTGGTCAAGGTGTAAGATGTGAAGAAGAGATAATTTATTTGAGAGATACTGTGGTAAAGGAGAAAAAGGGTCAGAATAAAGAAATAATTTTTTTACTCCTATTTAAGTATCAATCTAAAAAAGAAAATTTATACAACTGACATTCATGTTATTGAGAGAATAATATTTAAGGGACATAAATTGCTATGTTAAATGGATGCATACAGATGAATGACATGAAAACAAATTGGTTGCTAGTGTAATTCTTGAAGAAAAAAAACACAATCACCAAGTAATTTAGAGAAACTTAAATTCATGCAATCTATATTTTTACAATAGATCTTTCCTATGAATTAATAATAAGGTCTTGTTTGCAGACTAGAGTTTCTTGAGTTTATCATTCTAGAAATGAACATAAAAATTCTGGAGAAGCTACTTTAGCTGATTTTCCTTTTTTTCTATTAATGATTTGATATATATTTATTGAATTTCACCTATATGTCAGAGTAGAAAAGTTACTGGCACTTTGGAAATCAAATTAAATTTTGATATTTCTTCTACTTTTTTTTTTATAAAACAAAAGAAAGAAAAGGATACTTGCACAGACATAGGTGGGCAGAAAGAGCTGCCTCTTTGATAGCTTCAAAATTAAACAAAGGGTTTAATATAAGTGTGAGCTTTAAAATATGTAATTACTGATTTATATAATAGCAACCAAAGCATACATGTATTAAAACAAGCACCCATTTGAACATTAGTTGTCAAATATTTAGTTATTTTTAATTAAATATTTAAAGACTTATCGATGTTAAGTGCTGCAAATGTAACTTTTTTTCTTATAGCAGATAAGTACAAAGACAAAGCTAAGAGATTATATAAATATATGCAAATATTAATTTTTCAATAATACTCATTCTGCATGTCTTTCAATAACGGTAATCACCCAACATAATTCTAGACGGCTAGAGTGAGTGGTGAGAAAATCTGTCAGTGCTCTAACATAAGACTGGTTTAATTAAACACTCATTTCTAATAGCTCTCCAAATTGTGTGCTTCTCCCCTCCATTTCCTGAGAAAACTCAACACCAGAGAAGATTGCTAGAATAAGTAATATGTGCTTTGTATTTCTGAAAGGAAGAAACAAAGAACTGAAGAGAAAGGCCAGATTGTGAGGAAAGACAAGCACTTTCTGAGTGTAATGTGCGTGAAATTGTATGCTTTGGAAAAAAGACAAATTGTCAGCAGGATATAAAGTAAAGATTCTTTGCTCAGAAATACTGTAAGTGGATAGTTAGTTGTTTTATTGTTTTCTCCCGAACACAAGCATTCCTGTAAACTGGCTAAATGAGGGAAGCTCTACTCAAAGATGCCACAATTCCAATCCCAAAATCAGGTCAGAGGAATGAGGGTAGGGTGAGAGGGAAGATGGGTGAGCAAATAAATAGTGAGGTTTAACCTTTTGATATTTGGGTCATCTCCTGGGGAGAAAATATCACTAAAGAGGAAAAATCAAACCTCAAAAGAAAACACAGACTATAAAAAGTCACACTGGCAACAATATGTGACAGGAACAGGAAAAGTATTGATTCATCTGTAAAAATTTGGTCACAAGCAGGTTTTCTGTGAACCCAAACAAGAAAATACAGACAGGAAAACTTAAGAAAGATCTTAAAATATTTTAGTAATTTGAAAAATCTGAGGATAAGACATTAAAAGACGGTAGCCTCATTATATTGCTTACAATTACTATTTTTTGTTTATTTTTGGCATCTTTTAAGAACAGATCATGTCATTTTTTTTTATTCAGGTTAAGGTTCTAAAAGGTTGAATTTTTGTCTGCATTTTCTCTAATATGTTTTATTGATATTAATGTTTTCCTACATAGTTTTGGGTTTTATCTTAGATTTTATCTTTTCCTTTTATAAATATTTTTCCATAAAATATCAACTTAAAGTCAACATTACCAAGAAGCACACATGTATGTATAAAAAAAGAAGATATCAAAAATAACATTTCCACACACCAATATTAAGAAGCATTCATAAATGCTAATTATAATACCATATACACTGAAATATGTCATCTAAAATATACACTGAAATATGTCATCTAAATTGAAAATGGAAATGTTCTTTACTGAATTGCATAACACATAGCATATAACAATACATTATTTGTTCAATTATTCAATTCTTCTATTAGAAAATTTTCAAATATTCTGTATCCTAAATCTGAAGTTTGCCTTCTATTAATACAATAAGGTCCTTTTAACAAGTTTATTAAGCGTGAGGACTTTCTTTTTCAGTACAGGTTTATTTAACTAATGTTGTTTTTTTTTTTTTTTTCCCTTGTTGGCTAAGAGCCTCATTCTAAACTAAGGGTGGTTTTTTCATGGCACAGATTTGTTTAATTCATGAAGTTTTAGTAGATGTTTAGGAAAATGAAAGTTTGTAGTAATTCAGCTGCAGTATGAAAGGAAAATAAACCTCAGACAAGAATGAAAGACCTAAGAAAACGATCTGAGTTCTTGATATTATTGCTTTCACCATGCCCCAATAGAATACTGGTGAACATTAAAAGATTTAAATATTGAAAATATTGAGTAATTCATGAAAATACGAAGGGAAAAAAATCTACGAGGAGTGCTACATCTGAGGCTTTGAGAACAAGTACTAGAAACAGACTCAAATCTTGGTTCTGCCATTCTTGAGCTAACCTACATTTAACATGACACATTTACTTATTCTATGGAGTTTCCATTTGTTCTTTAGAAAAATGGTGATTCTCATAGCTAACAGGGAGGGAACTATGAGAATTAAGTAATATACTGTGTATAAATAGTTAACACAAGTAGTAAATGGCATTGTAAGGGCCAATAAATGATAGCTGTTTGAAACAAGATGTTTCCACTTTTGAAAAATCTGTTTATTTTATGCTAGAGAAAGACATTAGCATTGATCTAAATCACGAACTTCTACAGATTGGAGAAAGTATATAAATTGCAATCCAGAATATTTTAATTGCTTACCTGAGCTAAAAGGACCCAGCCTATTTGTTAAGTAACTGGACGCTATGATATTAAAACCAGGCTTTCTGACCCCAGGTTGTTTTCTACTAAACCAACCTACCTTTCAAAGGAGTCCCCACAATTTATTTAATGGTTTATATATAAAGAATGTGCAATTTTGATTAATGTCTTTAAATATCATGTTATATTTAGTAGGTAATTACCAGGTATGCATAACACTTTTAACTGAATCATTCTTAAGATAATTTAAACAATCATAATCACCTTACCCCATATAAGTTAAATTGGTATATAGGCAAGTGATTACACCTGACTTTAATACTCTTATTTAACAAAATAATCAGATAAACATTTTACTATAGTATGGACATACTACTAAGGCAATCAGTAAGTTTTCAAGATTATAAAAAACCTGTAAATATAAGCTATTGAGGGAAAAAAAATGATCATCTTTGAAAATATATAGGAGTAAACGGAAAACTGTGGTAAACTGTAATAATCCTTTTATGCAAAAGTATATGAGCAAATACTTATTCATACTGAAGTGATTTATGTAGATGCTATTTTAGAGTGATTTGGCAGAGGATTTTGGAGTAGCTAACCTCAAAGACGTTCTGAAGAAATACAGGAAATTGAAGTGACAGCTGTGAAATTCTTTAATTTTTAAAAATTATAAAAAAATAATTTGACATTTCTACTTCAACTTTCATATTTCAAAAATGTGATTAGATGATTCCTAAAACTGTCTTTAAAAATGAAGTACACCTTATTTGAATATTTTTTTATAAAAAGCAATTGGAAATAGTTACTCTGCATATTTCAAAAAGATATTTTTTGTAATGCAAGTAAAACTTTCAGAGTTCCAAAGTGTACCACAAATGCTATTTCTTAAAATGTTACTAATGAACAATAAAGGGTCGGTAAGTGTCTTATATTTTCATAATATGGTCTTTAGAGATAATATTGTAAGAAGCATAAATTCAATTAAAATTTCAAAAGAAAACTTTTACATTTATGCTTTTTCATGAAAAGAATATCAACATATAAAGTTCATTAAACTTTCTATAATGAATCACACTATAAGTAAGGCAAAATAAAAATTTCTTGTGATTGCTTTCATGATTATTTAAAAATTTAATTCATTTCTTGCTGCCCAAAATGCTATTAATAAAGTTCATGCACTTAGAATTCTGGAGTAATGTGCTGCTTTTTAATAGGATTGAGGCACACCAAGATCTTGTGGTGCAGTAAACTTTCTCATCCCCAGACATTTTGCTGCTTTTGAGATGTCAAAAGAAGCTAGAACCTGGGATTTGTTGATGTTCCCAAGTGATTTCTACCTGTGGGATTAGCTGAATATCTAACATGAGAACATAGGATCTTCTGAGTGATATTTCACTATGGAATGCCATGAATAATTAACTAGTCATTTTTATTTGTGATGACTGTTTCTTTGGATAAAAAATCAGAAAATATTCTATTTTTGATTACTTGATTCTTCGTTATTCCTAAAAATAATGGTGTTGGCATCTGCTATATATGACCGTTGCAAAGACATACTTCTTGGGACTTTACAAAATACATTCTGAGGAGATCACATAATACTCATATTGTCTTTTCAGTTTGCTCTCTCTGCAGGAATATATTTCTGATTGTCAGAATGTTGACAACACAGAAAGCTTAAATGAAATTGTTTCTATCAAATTAAATTATTTTTCACTTTGTATTCTACTATTTATATGCATATATGAAAGTATATTATTCACTGTCACTTCTATTTGCTTGGACCTAAAGGTATACGATATGGCATAACAGTCCACCCTTTTTCAACATAATATTCTTGCATTGAGAGCAGTTTTAGAATAGACAGTGATGGACAGAAATAGTCAAACTTAACAGCTGCAAGATCATGCAGGAAATAACTAATTATCTAATTCTTCCAATGGTAGGTAAGATACTGAAAAATTAAAATTAACCTACTTTAGTTTTTATTTATGTGATTATTTTTATGCTTTCATAGAGAATATTTTGTCAATGCATGCAAAATAAAGCTTAATATCTTTTCCACAGAAAAGTGTAGAAATATACATACTGTAAGGGACACATTCATACTGAACTTCAAGGTATTTATAGGTTCCCGGACATGGGTCTGGAAAAACATCAGGACCTGCCACCACTGCACACTGGGTTCTGTTATTGCACCTGAAGTCAAAGAAAAGATAAGAAGCAATAAGTTTATGCAAAGTTATATCATTAATAATATCAATGCTACTTTTATTTCAGATTCTGTTACACAGACTCAAATAAAGTTTTGGTCATTTTAGGGTTTTAGACTTAAGGGCATAACTTTAAAAATATTAATATCAATGCATCAGTTTACTCATTTTAATTCATTTAGTAATAGGTTGACACAGCATGATTTTAAGTTGGAAATTAAATACTGCTTAAGCAACACTAACTGATCCACAGAATACTGCCAATATGAAGACAATTAATAAGGATAATTTTATAAGAACTAAGTTTGATTATAGCAAAAAAAGCCAAAAAGTTTTATTAGACATTTGGAAAATAAATTCACCAATTATTATTCATTTTATAGCCAGCAAAATATGATATTTGGTTTTCAGTGAAATCTAAAGAAAATTAGGAAGTTATATTTAAATATTAACATTTTATGACTCATTTTACATAAATTAATATCATAAATATTAATAATCCCATAAAGCCAGTTTTAAGAATTGATTCTCATGTTCCTTGTGTTCAATCAAATAATGACAGTAACTTCACAGACTGCTGTTCCCAAATGCCAATATCCTTTAAATAACTTTAAATCTCCAAAGAGAATAATCAAATGCCACTACTGTAGTACAAACACAAACTAGACATCTTTTGTGGCAATTGGTATAAACAGACTCAGTCTGATTTAATAAGGGGTAAATATACACATAAT
This sequence comes from Scalopus aquaticus, assembly GCA_004024925.1. Lineage (NCBI taxonomy): Eukaryota > Metazoa > Chordata > Mammalia > Eulipotyphla > Talpidae > Scalopus > Scalopus aquaticus. Next base: position 67,624 of record PVIJ01005302.1, read on the forward strand.
TATATTTAGTCTTAGTCTGACACAGAAAACTCAAGTTCAGAGTCGCTTCACCGTAATAAATTTTTCCCAGAATCATTCATCATTCAATAATTTATCACTAAGTGAACCTTTCCACGCAAAATATATTGACGGTAAGTATATACCGGCAGTCAGTATATGGGATGAGACAATCTAGTCATCCTGTTTTATGTCCTTATTTATTCATCTCAGATATAATAGTGTGCGGCTAGAATTTGTTACTCTCTTAACAAGATGCTTCATTTTCTGTAAGGACCTATACATAGTCCTTGTCAGGACACTGATTGGGTGAGGAACATTTAGAGCAGAATTGATTTTGATTTAGAATGAAATGCTTCGTGTTTATTTGAAGATACCATTTGCCAGACTTAATGAGTATTTCATTAATTCCCTAAATTAAATCTAATTCATTAAGTGAATGTCTTAAACTACTGTATCTACAGGAAAAGATTGAGAAGAGCCAATATTTCACATGCATCAGGCAACTTAACATAACAGTCCTGAGGGCCAACATATTCCAAAATTCTCTTGTGTAGATTTATTTTTTGAGGCTGATTATCAGATAGCTACTCAATAACCTTAATGTAAATGAGTCTGTACTCACATATGCAGTGCAAACAGATAGCCCACCGTTATAGAATATTCAAGCTTTTAAAATAAGAGCAGTACTTCTCTACTACAAACATTCAACTGAAGATTTCTCAAGCTAAAATACAGAGCTTTTTGCATTTAATCACAATTTTCACATCACACCTTAACGATAAATACATATATATCTTTGCTTTATGCAATAAATAGCTATATAAGCTCTTAGTTATTTCTATGATTGATATATTAACAACTAGCAATTATCAGGTACATGTTTGAAGTAGAAATAATAGAAAATGAAAGAATACATAATAAAATCTGGTGAAATGTAAACATTCTGTATGTGTATTATTTCTGATAGCCAGTGATTTAACTATGGCAAATTTCATATATATATATATATATATATATATATATATATATATATATATATATATATATATATATATATACACACAGGCAGTGATTTAACTATTGCAAATTTCAAATATATATATAATGCTTTCTCTTTTGGTCTACCATTGTTTTACACTATTATCAACTTGTTATTTAAATTACTACTGGTCTAACAAAGTTCATTTTGAAGCTGTTTCTACTCTTTTAATTTTCAGATACAGAAGGGCAATTATAAATCTTTTATTATTTAAAAGTTTGATATCAATACATATATCAATATAGGATAGTTTTCACTTATGAATGAGGTATAATAATTAAAATTTATTATAATGGAATTATTTGTTGCATAAAAGGTTGTCTTGAACCAAGGTTTGAATGGGTTATATCTGTAGAGACTATATTTAAATGTCGTAATACAAACATCATAGCCATCCATTCATCTACCTATCGTCATGCTGTCAGTCTACTTACCTAGACCCTAAACGTGTGTATCAACAATTTTTCATATTACATATTATTTAAATTATAAAAATTATCATGTACACATAAGAAAGTTGAAACAAGTCACCACATTTTTGTGAACATAAGACACTCTGTGATTCACAAATACCTTACTTAATTTTAAACAAGAAAGTTTTCTAAGTAATGATAGTGTATCTGAAGAGGCATTTAAACCAAAATATTGCCTACCAATAATATATCTGCAGTCATTAATGTCATCATTCTGTATAAAACAAAAACACTTTAAGCATTTACTTTTCAAAGTCATTAGTGCTCTATTACTATATTTTATTACTATTTCTTTAACAAATGCTATTTGTAAATCAACTTTCCTAAAACGCAAAAGGAGACAAGTAGGCTTAATCTCTGCAATATTACTTTTTTATAAGATATAGGGTGTTCCCTGGTGCCACAAGGGGTTAAGCTGCAGCACTATGAAGTTATCAAGAACCACTGCAGCACAAGTTTGATCCCTGGCTACTGAGCATCCCACATGGCGCAGCAGACCTCTCCTGTCTCACCTGCTGCTCCCCTCAGCAGAGTACTTCAGTAGATCTGCCTGTTCTGCTCCCCACTCTGTCTCTGGTGAAACTTCTCACACCTCCACACCTCTGGCCTATACTCCAGCTTGTATGCATAAATAAATAAATCTTTTTTAAAAAAGTTATAATATTAAGACTAGATACACTCTGGAAAAACAAGCCTAAAGGTTCTTTTTTATGACTTTACTGTAACTGAAAAATGAAATTAACTTTATCATTTGATGAATAATTATTGAATAATTTATACCAGGAACAGAACTTTCATAGCTATATCAAAATGACCAAAAGTAAATTAATTCTAAAACAGTATAGATGATAAACATGAAATAAAATAATCAAATGTTCTCATGTGCTTAAGACTCATTTTTTATTATTTACTTTTAATATGGATATATATTAAAAAGGTAATTTTCAGTGTATCTAATATTTAAAGATAATCTTAAAACTTACAATAAAGGATGAAAAATGACTGCAATTATATGGTCAAATGTACCCTAGTCCATGAATATTCAGAAAGAAAATATATATAATCTTATGAAAGTATTAAGGCTTAGGTATAATGATTAAGATTTCAATGTTTCTATATCAGAAATCTTACATGATAAAAAATATCCACCTCAACAATAGACAATTTTCATATAAAATGTAAACAGATGATACTGACTGAAATATGCCAGATGGAATTCTCAAAGACATCTCTAGGACTTTCAATTTTCACACTTATAATAATGGGGCAGTTATTTTACTACTTCGTGAAGTTGATAGCTTTATAAAATTCCGTTAGAGAAAAGTTGCAAAATATCATATAGGCCTAGGACAACAATTATTGTATTCAGTTAACATCTAATTATCATTATCAACATTGGCCATTTTTCAGGATGGGTTAATAATACTTTATTCCAGATAAACTGAATCTTTTGGGAGAAACACAATATACACAAATAAAAGTTCATAAGTTCTTCAGTTTGAGAGTAGAATCAGGAAAACAGATTCACATTAAACATACACACACAACTTCAATAAACACATACACAAAGCTGTGTGTCAAGTTTTTGGTTGTATATAAACCAACTTACATGGGATACCCTAAGATAAAGTCAAGTTTTATAGTAAAATGCCCTATAAATCTGTGCAGCCCTTTAAATAGAGGTGTCATGTTCACATACATCCTATTTGTCACTTCTCTTGTGAGATGGACATTACTACTCTCAATTGCACAGAGGAAGGAATAGGTGAGGAGACATTAAATGACTTCTAAGACTCTCAGTAATCAAATGAGAGACACTGGAATCCACATCAGTGACCTGAAAACGAAGACACTGCTCTTTGTGAGAGGGTGAGTCAGTCATTTCATGGTCACTCCAGGAAGCTGACTTAATTCACTCTGATAGGTTCTCAGCAGTACTAAGATGATCTGATGAGGTAAAGACGAGCTGTGATGTATCTATGTGGCCCAGGATATCATTCAGTCATGGTGTGGCTCAAGCATTTCATGGAGGTTCTGAATTTAAACTGCATTACATAACTAGGCCTTCTCATTCCAATTGGCATACATCAACAGAAAGATCAATCTCTGAGCATAAGGTAAAAGGAATAATAGGATAAAGAGGTATTTATTTATATAAAGACTTTTCCAAAAGAAAAATAACCCCATTTTAATTCAGCCCATGTATAAACCTCTAACTGAATATAGGTGCCATCTACTAATCAAGTTTATTTAACATATGTACTTTAATATGTTGAATGCTATTAGTTATTAACACCAATTTTACAGAAATGTTGTATAATTTAAAAAGATGTCTCATGACTGCCAGGAAAGAGACACATCACCAGATTAGTAATAGGATGCAGAATGGTTTACTGCTAACTTATTCATTCCAATATGGTTCACAGCAGTGTAAGAACAGATTACGAGTGATAATGAAAACTTACTTCTGGACAAAAAGGTTCCTCTAGATGCCACAGCAAACTGCTACATAGGTAAAGTTGACACGTTAAGTTTATGTGCATTATCAAGCAACCATTCAGCTAAGTGCTTATTATATATAAATCCATCAGCTTCTCACTTCTCTGCTAAATTCAATAAGGTGATTTGTTTTAATTCCCATTGCTGGATAAAATAATTATTATTCTGTCATCTCACATCTGGTTACAACATATTTATAAATGAAGAAAATAAAGATGAATCTTAAATATACCTGAACATTTTAAAAGATTCATGTAATAGGCAGATAAGGGTGGTATTGGTGGGTTTCACAGTTTGAGTAACCTTACACGGTACCGTTAAAATAATTTAAGCAAGATATTGTTGTATTTATGTACTGCAAGTGCAATCCATAGGGCTTTCCCACGGATAAACCCTTTAATCATACATTCTTATCACACTTAAGATAAAGGTGTACAAACAAGTCATTCCTGAGATGTTAAAAAAAAACTTCTCAAATGAGGTTAGCTATATCAACGTATACAATTCCACTGAAAAATCAAGGAAGTGTCAAAATATGCAAGTGTAAAAGAATAAAAAAAAAAGTTCTCTGTGAATGTCTTTTGTTAGCAAAATTAGTCATAGGAATTCACATAAATACTTACCAAACAGCATTTATACAAAATTCTGATTGATGAAGAAACACACCCAACGGTAGCATACCCAAGTAGTTCACTGACTCTAATGTATGACTAATGTGTGTAATCATTTAAGAATAGTGCACAGTTCTCTGAGAGCAAAATGTTTAAAAGGTATTTGTTAATACAAAAAATAAGATGCTATCATCATAATACATTAATTTTTAAAAGCTGAAGATAGTTTAGATAATGAGTGTATCTAGGTTTTCTCAATTCTCATAAAGGAATGTGGCAATACAAGAAAATATTAATGTGTGAATATCAATAATAATTTTCTCAGTACCAGGCAACAGAACAACTCTCATTTTCTCCTCAAGACAGTATTTCCTTTATTTCCTACTGCCTATCATTCTGAAGTCTACAAACATGGTATCATTTGTACTTAGACGTCTGGGAGGGATAAAGCAACTATCTCATGGTAGAATATGACTATCTAAATTATAGAGGACTCAGATAGATCTCAAGTGGTAGGAGAACTAAGTGGTCAGAGAAAAAGCAATCAGTCATCATGATCACAGCTATACACATGTGTGTGTATATATACATACGTACATACACACATAAATACATGCATTCATCCAATCATAGGTTCTTACATTCAGAGAGGACTTGCCCACTTACAATTTAAGTGACAATTTAAGGTGAATAACAAAAGTGATAAAGGTTTTAATTTGGTATATTCATTTTTGAGGAAATTTATTCTAAATCTTAAAGTGAAAGCATTTGCACATTTTCCAGAATACACTATGACAATGAATGTGAACCAAATTTGATGATTCACAAGGTGATTCTCTAGACTAACAGTCTCATTTTCTATAATCTTTTATATGTAACTTCACATACTTTTGCAATAGAGAAATATAATTTGACACAAGGAAGATAAAATATGTGATGAGTGAGGAGTGTAGAAACTAGGTTACTATATTATTTTCCTTGTTGTTTCTGGAACAAATAACCACAAACTTCCTACAGAAGTCCATAAGCAATGCAGAACTGTACTCTGATAGGTTTGCAATTCAGAAGCAGGATTGTTTTCAAATGGAAGCTCTGGGAAGTGTTTCTATCCTTGTTTTACCTCACTTGCTAAGTCATCTGTTGGCTAGTAATGTCCATACACCATGTCACTTTTTCTTCCCTCCAGCCGTCCATCCCTGTGATAACACTTTTTTCCCCTTTGACCATCTTGCCTCCCTCATCTAAGGATCCCTGTGATTACATTTAAGGACCAATACATTCAAGATAATCTGCTTATTTTCAAGCCCTAACTTCATCATATATGTAAAATGTCTAGTCATAACAAACCCAAATGATGGAGACTAGAATGCTGATGTCATTGAGAGTCCATTACTCAGACTACCACTATTACTTAAGAAAGAAGACATTGAAAACTGTGTCTCCTGGGGCGGTCACCTTGAAGTCATCATACACAGTAAGATGAATGTCACTGCAGTAGACCATGGCTGAGGAACTTATTATTAGAAAGATGCAAAGGCCCCTCGAGTGTGGGTTTGTGCTCGCTCGCCCTCGCGCACGCGCGCTTTCTCTCTCTCTCTCTAAATGTATATATACAAATAAATACAGATAAAATACAGAGTACAAATAAATATCAGAGTATATTTTGGCTAAAAGACATCTGATTTTACATGGGTAAATTTCCATATGGGGAATATACAATAATGTGAAAGACATAAATAATAACAACAATAAAAACATATATAAAAAGACATTTGATTGTATGTGTTTACTCTGTGTGATCACAATTCTCAGACTATAAAGCTTATTGCTATAAAGACTGAGGTGGATTTATCTGACATATTCAAATATAACTTAAAACATTTTACAAAAAACAGGATGCAGTTTCAATTTTGGACTTCCATAAAACCTCATAAAATGTGAAATATCAAACAATAAGAAATTAATGAAATCCTACTGATTCATATTAAATAGAATTTGTTTCACTTTTTTTTATTATACCTTTCTATAAATAAATGAAAAAATGATTACAAACCAAGATTTTTTTACAGGCTGAAATAATTTTATTTTGGCAAAATGCAATTTAAAATAGTAATTTTATTTTGGCAAAATGCAATTTAAAATAGTAAATCTATACAAATAGATATTTGTATATTCTTTAAAAGTTTCCAGTGGCAATTAAAAAATAGTAGTCTTTTTCAGATTGTTTTAAGAAAATATAAATAACAAATTTATTGACCCGAAGAGATAATTCTTGGGAATTGTTCAAATTGACTTAATAGTATCCTGGAAATTAAAAAATATATATATATATGTTTGAAAATATGTTAATCTCGCAAGTAAGTCCAATTTCCAAACATTCCACATATGTCTGGGTAATATTTGATAGAACAAATCATCATAGTCATTAGTCGCCATCATCAGAATGTTATGGGGACTTCAAAACTAAATGATTAACTATGAGAGACACATGAATACAATTCATAGACGCATGCGTCCACAATAAATGGACTATGCTTTAAAATTACCATGTTTGCAGACACTGCCTAAAAAAGCATTTAAATACTAGGCTATAAACTTAGAGCTGTTGAATACTATAACAAAATGGCTACACAGTATTATGAAAATATTTTTAAATAACTGAAGATTTCTCTTTTTATCACCATCTATTTGTGGCAGCATCTCAGAACTAACATTGTTATGTGTATGTGTGGTTAATTAACCATATATATCCAAGTATATACCTGCACTCATTATCTTAAAATACAGCAAAAAGAGGTACCATAGTTCTCTTTAAATAAAAAGGAACAATATTTTATAGGAATATATATTTTACACGCATGTAATTTTTCTTAGGTATAGACAAAGTTCACTTCACTGACTAGAAGGTGAGCATATTAAATACATAAACTTATATTCCAGAACTACTTACGTTATTTTTTGTGTGTGGTTAAGGACAGATTTAATTCATTATGTATTTTTAAAGTGATAATTTTTTTTTTTTTCCTTTTTCCCTGAGCTACAACAAATGTCCTATCTGCATGACAGGGCTAAAATGAGGATGTCATAGTAAGGTATTTATATAAGTTTTTTCTCTTATCAATAAATGTTATGTGCAAATCATACTATCTACATATGAGGCGGGAAAATCAAATATCGAAAAAGGGATTTGGAAAGACAAAGGAATTTAACTAATGTTGGATACTGAAGTCAGCTTAAATAAAAGTCTTCAAAAGGTACATTAGAGAAGCTCGGGAAATGTCTTTGCCTTCCTCAAATTTGCCTTTAAGAAAATGTGAAATGAAAGCAAATGAATAGCTGTGTATCTGTGTATGCATGTACATGCATATGCATATAAGAGGCTGTGCATGTATGTGTGTGTGTGTTTGAAGAAACTTCTAAATCAGGAATACACAGCAGAGAGAAATGAAAATTTGTTCTCATATATAGATTTTTGTGTATGTGTGGCAATTGTTTTTATTATGAAAAATACTTTCAGTTGTCTTCATGTTGTTTTAAGTATAATGTAGTAGACACGGTGCAACACAACAAAACATGAAAAACAACAACAACATACTTGCCAGTGGCTGGAGTAGCTGAAGTCAAATGATTTTCATGGGTCCCTTTACCACTAGAAGTCTCATCTCTCACTTTTGGATTCAGGGCTTATTAGACTAGCTCTGTGCATTAAATCCAGTCATATTCAAAACATACCTCAAGCAGACATACACCCTACCTGCTTTGACTTATGGTATCACCAGATGGCAATAAATACAAGAAGAATGTGATACTATTTCTATTTGAAGAGAATGCTTTAGGGTGCAAAGAGCAGGAAATACAAAATAGAAATTGAAAGATGGGTTGGGAAAGTCTGAGATTTAGCAAATTCAAGGCTTTAGAGAATACCTAGGAAGGATTTGTGCAACAGTGACTATCACTGTGATATATGATAATTTGATTTTTCAGTTCTTAATTTTTCCTTTAAAAAAACAAAGAGAATATTTATTACCTCATGATCTTTGAAAGCATATTAAAAATTTAAAGATAAGAACAGACCAAAATAACATCAAAGGAAGTTACTTACTTCACTGAGAAGAAAATAATATGAACTGTTAACCCAGACTGCCATTACATCTAAATGGGACAGGAACATTGGGCAAAACTGGAATATCTCTTGAACTGGAGAATAGCAGAGACCACAATGGAAGGAACAATAAGGAAATACATACTTCATTAACCAAGAAGTAAGAGGAAAGAAAGAGTTGGAGGCTGTGGTCTAGGATAGGGAGCTGCAATACAAAACAGGTACAAACTGTGTTTCTGCAATTTGTTTGGCAACCTTGGAAAAGGAAAAGATGAATGGTTTGGGGGCACATGCCGTTGTTGGACAGGAGATATGTATGGAGAAACTATGGTGCAATCAGTGGTCTGGGTCCCCATTGAAAAGAACAAGCACAGTATGCTGGACTACAATTTCACTCCCCCCACCCATCCATAAGGACTGGCGATGATCTTGTAAAGCACTTCACTAGCTCATAGAAATGCAGAAACTCGACTCAGAATACCCATGTGAGAGAGATATTGGTTGTGTTGCCATAAACACCAATAACACACACACACACACACACACACACACACACACACACACACACTCCACCCCCCCAACAGACTGGTCCCAATATGATGATTATGGTAGAGGGCTATGGATGCCTTGGTGGTGGATATTGTTTGGTAACATAATTGAAAGTGTGTGAAGCTGTATCTATGAATCATATACAGGGTAAAACAATGTTACATTTAATATAGTAAAAAGGAAATATAGAAAAAATAAAATTTAAAGAGGACAACGCTTCCAAGAATATAACTACTTCACGTTCTACTGAGCTTTTACCTCTTGACATTTTAAATAATAACTACACAATGAAAGTTTCATAGAAGTTGTTTTACTGAAAAATTCCCCCAAGTTTCCCTCTACATTTAACTGCACATCTCTTTGCCTCTTAAACACTACATTTGTTTTTGGTATTGACAAGAAAAAGTGTCTTTTTGAAGATAAATTCAAGTGCAGGGTGCAGGTTATCTAGGGAGTCTGGAACGATGGGATTCTAACATGTCTTCTCTACAGAAAGCTGGTACCTATCATTCACAACTGGATAACCACTGCCACAATTTTCTAAGGGCCTTAAGATGATAACAATGCAAGCTGTTCATCCTAAAATGATGTTGATGGTAACTTTTGATATCTTCTAATAAGAACAATGTCATCAGAGAGTTTTATATTTGTCTTCTTCAATGTTAAAGTTCTTTTTCAATATCTGAGAGAAATATATTCAAGTGGGACTATAATATGCAACTCAACACAATGAAATATATGGGGCATATACTTCCTAACCTATGCCTAAATGTGTACCCATACTTCTATGAGGAAAAAAATATAAGATATTTAATATCGCAGGGCCTCGATTTCTGTGCATTTGCCATTATCTCATTAATTTGAACCTCAAATGAAATAACATGCAGGGCAACACAACTGAAAAAATCACGAGAATGTAGATACTCAATAAATGTGGGGTTACTGAATCAAAGATATATGATGATTATTATTAAAAATAGCATGGAGTAAATTTTTAAAAAAATAAAAATAGAATAAATTTTCTTTAAAATATGTTCCATTTTAAGTAATTTGGAAATCCAAGTTAAAGAAAACAAATTTATAGGGAGCTAATATAAGCATTTTACTGTACATCTGCAGTATTATTTTTGATCAACAGGTTCAATTTCTGAAATGTTACTCAACAAAAAGAGGCTATTTACCAATGTACACTTCACTTTTCCAACAAACAATTGCTGTCAACTAAAATTACCAAAGCGTTGATCTTTGTATCACTATGCCATTGGATTTGTTCATGGATAGCTAAATTAAAATACTCTTGGTTTGTAGAGATAAAATTACCATTTATTTAGTTGCTGCCTTTAAAACCATATCCATCCCCAACCACAAACAATATTTTTGGTTTTGTGGGAGATATCTCTGGAAATAGAAAATGATTAAGTAACAGCTGATGATGTTCAGTAGTGACGGAAATGAAATATATGTATGTGTAGTGAGAGAAAGCAAAATTAAAATTATACATATGATCTACATAAAAAGTTCATGAATCAAAATGCTTTTCAAAATAAAAACTGTGCAAGCAAATCACTTTATCTTGAGTTTCACTTTCTTCATTTCTACAACAGCTGTAACTGGGTTTCACCTCCCTACATCAAAGCTAATACATAGTGGGGAACAGTGAGATAAAAGAAACTATTATATAATTCCAAGGTATAATATCAACAGTGGTCTAATTAAAACACACATACAGTGAGAGAAATAAGTAAAAACTACTGCATTTATGAACAGTATCATTCTACTAGTGTAAAATTCTAGATTTCAGCATATATAGTATGAAACTGGTATTGCATAAGGGGTTCAATGGATTCATTCAACAATGCCACCTCACTCTCTTCCTCCTCCTTCCCTTCTAGCATAGTCAGTCTTGTATCTTGTGTGTGGCTCCCCCTCATCTTTGGTATCCTTTTTTAACCACCTTTGCAATTGAGCTTTGCTCATAATCCTCAAAGGATTTTGATCACTCTTCATTTCCAAACACAAAAAACAACCATGACATCACAGGCTCTTAATAAGTAGCCTGGGTTGTCTGATTAAATTAAATCTCTGGTGTTGTATGATTAAAAAGTACAAAATAGAAATACCTGAAAATATATCCGTAAGTTAAAACTTCTTTCATTTACATTTTAGAGATTACATGAGAAATTTAATAATTTCTCATAAACCTGCACTAAAAATGAGGATCTTTAAGAACTAAATTTCTCTTTTCCCCTGATTGAAGGTATTTTTATTTCCTTTCATTTTTTGCAATGAAAAATAAAAAGCAAATTATTGGTACTATGTGACATTATCAACCGTTATAATCTTTTTTATCAAAAGATCTGTTTTTTAAAATAGAAAACAATCATTAGTTCACCTAATTGACATTATTAAAGGATACCATGTGTCTAGAGCTAATAAGATAAAAATAGATTAGACATGCTACATGTACTAATGCATTTAAAATATTTTAGAGGGGACAGACACATGCACAGGTTATTAACATATGATTAGTTAAGTCTAGTGATAAATCAGTGAATGTATGCACAGGTGATATGAAAGTATAAGAGTCACTGTTTCCAAAAAGATAAGCAACAACCCCCTTAGGAACACAACCTTATTTAGAAACACTATTGTTGCAGTTGAAATTAGGTAAGATAAGATCAAACTGGGGTTTATGTGTTTCCTTCCAAGAAGAGGGAAATTTAGATACAGATAAGGGGAACAGTGGGAGAACTTCATATGGTGGCAAATCTTGGCAATACAGTGAAGACCTGCAAACCAACAAGTACTAAGCATCGCTGGTCAACATCTGAAGATGCAAGAGGCCAGGAGTAGTTCTGTCTAGAATCTCGGAGGGAATATAACTGACATCTTTCTTTTGTGTCTTCCAGAACAGTGAGAGAATACATTGTTGTTTTGAACCACCTAGTTAGTAGTACTTTGTCACAACAGTCTTAGGAAACCGATATAGACCCCAAACCTAGACAGAATAGGGGACATCAGGTAGATTTCTTGGGAGAAATGACACTGGAATTGAGAATTAAGAAATGAGTGCCAATCAGCTTGATAAAATGAATATGAGAACAAAGAGGGCATCACAGGCAGATAAAAAGAGAAAGGGAATTGAAGCATCATGGTAATGTAGCGATGCAGAGCCATGATTTCTTGGAGTACAAGAACTGGCTGCCAAGAGAAGTTAGAGAAGTAAGAAGAGGTTCAAATACAGAGGTTTTGTATAACATGTTACTGAATGATGTAGGTAACATGTACCAATCACTTCCTCTATCCTCAGCACCATGCAAGTACTTCATTAACTTTATATCATGCAATTTTTACAATGACCCTAATAAAGCTTCTACATGTATAAGTAAGAAAAACAAGATTTCAAGAAATTATGTGATTTATGTAAAGGTTATCCAACTAGTAACTTAACAATTCTGGACATAATCTATTTGTGGAATCTGGAATGTGTTGTAAGTTAGTTAAGTAATATGCACTCATTGTGGGCCTCCCTGGTGGCGCAGCGGTTAAGCGCTGCCCTGTGGAGCTGTCAGCAGCGGTGATGCGAGCTCCATGCCCAGCCGGGGAGATTCCCACATGGCGCACAGACCTCTCCTGCCTCGACCGCTGCTTTCCTCAGCAGTGTATTTCCGTCCATCTGCCTGATCTGCTCCCCACTCTGCCTCTGGTGAACCCTCTCACTGCCCCATGCCTCTGGCCTGTACCCTAGCTTGTGTGTATAAATAAATAAATCTTTAAAAAAAAATGCTCTTATTGTTTTTGATACAGGTTAATGTCTATTTGTGGAGTACAGGCCCACTGCTATAGGGATCTCATAATGCAGATGTAGAAAATAAGTGAATTCAAGACATACATGTAGTATATTTCAAAGCTTTGTTGTGATGTCAGGAATTAAAAGAAGGGAGGAACTAAGACAGAGCCAAGAATTAGATATTGAATGGCTGGTGGAGCCACCCTGTAAGATAGAAAAAAAGGAAAGTTACAGTGGACAATATTAGGAAAATGACAGAGGAAGTACTGGTTCTGTATTGACGTGCATATAATAGGAGCTCTGGTTAGATGCTGGTAAAACTCCAGTGTTCTTCAGCAAACACTGCTCCTGTGCTGTATCATGCTATATAATGCAGCATGACGGCAAATAAAAGCAGTTAAGCAGACATTTATTGTTGTTCCCGAATAGATAAAGATAAAAACCTAAGTCTCAGATGTCTGAAGAAATAACTTTTCTTTCAAATCCATCTTTTGGCTTTCTAATAGTCTGAAATATTTTGCTGTTTCCAGTGCAATACATACACATTTATATAATTGGATTTTAATGTCATTGTTTGTTCTTTCTCCAAGGAAGGAAACATTTTTAAAATTTCTCAGAAGAACAAATATAGGAAGTTGTTTAGCTAGTCAGTTAGCCACAGAATTAAAAAGGCAATGATGTTCTTGGTTCTTGGTGTTAAATGTGAGCTTTTATACTATATTTTAAAGAAATTAATCTCCAGAGAAAACAATACCTATGTGAATAAAATTCCCATACTGTCAGATATTGAGTTACCATCAGTTGGCAATATAATTTCAAACATATGAAATTATGAATAAACATTCATTTGCCTAAGGGATTTATGGATGTCTGTAGATTTAGCTCTCAAGGGTTATGAAGTTTAAGTGTATTGAAGGAATAATAGACAGTCCCTGGAGCAGAAGAAGGTGAATGTTCCCCTCTGCTGCATTCCCTATGGTCTAATTACTGAATAAAACTTGCGTCAGCTTGAGGGAAAGCCACCCTAGTGGCTTCCCAGCTGGAAACAAGTTACATAAAAATGATGGAAAGAAAATGAAGATAAAACAGGGAAGCACAAGAATGGACAGGAAGAAAGAGAGAAAAGTCCATTTGCTTTTACTAGTTACTATATCTCAAGGATTCCAATCCACTTTCTAAGTAAACACACTTCACTAATAAGAGTATCAAAAGAGCAGACATGTAGAAAGTGTGTGCAAACTGAAGGATATGTCTGCTGCTTTCACAAAGGGAAAAGAATCCCGGGAGTCTACCATTAATAGCATGTCACCACAGATAAGCAACAGAAGTTCAGTACCGAGAGGAGACTGGGGGAGATTAGAAACAACTGAAATGGCTAACTGGACCTATAAGGTCCAAATGGACATGAACAAGTAGTCAACTCGCAATCATGCTGGAATACTCAGTGAGAAAACGAAGCTAGCGATTCATTGTTTCAGTGCTCTAAATTGTTTATTGATTTTTCTTTCCATCAAAGACCAACTCTATGAATGTAGCATTCAATTATTAAATCTCGACTCCCCTGGATTTACAAAACGGCAAGCCAAAAGTATGATGGACGCTCTCTTGACTTGTATTTTACCTAAGAGTTATTTATAGTTAGTTGTTACGCAGGATTCTAAATTTTCAATTCTAAAATTAAAGGAGATGGATGTTACATGTATTAATATCATAATGTTTTTAATGATCAGCAAATAAGTATAATTAAAATGGAGTGAAGCTAACAATTTAAAATTAAGATGATTATTTGCTTATATGGGCATTGACAAACCTAAAATAAGGCAATCTGAGCACTTTGTATTCATCCCTGTGGGATGTATAAAGTTGGTTGCCTAAAGCAATAGCACTGCTCTCCCTGATAAGTTGCCCTCACAAGTTCTGACCTCAGCACTGTACTCTACCACTTAGTGCTGTTCTCTTGAACCTCATCTTAGTGGTTTGTAACCACCCCTCATTAACTACCAATTAAATTTTATGTTTTTATCATTGTAATATGGATTTCCTCAAATAAATCAAATTTTAGTTATATGTTATTGGCTTGAATCAATTCTCTCCATACAGGTGGAAGTTAGCATGTGGGGATCTGAACCACATATTACAGGTTCCATTAAATATTTACCATGGTTGTCAAGGACATCTTGAATCCAATTCAGGCATCAATGAAACAGTACAACAGGATGTCCAGTTTTATATTTAAACTACTTCATGGATATTTAATATAGCAGTATGAATATGTGTAAAACTTATAATATTAGTAAAATATCTTAATTTTTATTTTTAATAAGTTGGTTTACAACATTGTATATTATTTATAGAATCACGTCCTTAAATATATTAATAAATGTTTTAAAACGCCTCCCCACAAAAAAATCATTTTATATAATAGAGTTTTCATTCCAAATCTCAATAGTACTACCTACCACTTGGAATTATTTTCAAAACTGCAGCTACTAGATAAGACTTTTTACTGATTTAATAGTGTAAATGTATTTGGTAATATTCAAGTGAGTTACAAAAGAGTATAAATGCAAAGATTTATATTCCTGGTACACATTTATCAGTTTTCTCTGATCACCCTATTTTCATTATTTGTGAATTATCCTTCCAATATGATCCTCGCAAGAGTCATTTATGCCTTCTAATGGACTATTAATGATTTGTTAAGATTTTTAACCTCAGTCACATTGGAAAGGGCCACCATAAGCCAAAACTTTTCAACATTTTAAAACTAACAAATTAGCAGGAAGAAATATTTTTCAAAGAGGTATTATTGAAGTCAACTGTATTATTTATATCTCTCTGTTCTTTCATTGTTCCCTTGCTGTATTTTACTACTATTCCTTTTAGCTTTTTTTAAACAGTTCACAAAAAAATATATTCCAAGGATATTCTTCTGAAATTATTTATCATTCATTTTCTGAAATCAGGATGGGTTTCCATTTCCTATGTAAAAATAGCAACCATACTAATTTTCAATATTTGCAAATCTTATTTTTATTATTTTATGTATTGTGGTCATGATAAAGGGTGACATCCATCATGATCCTGTAGTCAGAAAATCAATTTATTTTATTTCAATTTATAAGGGTCCACATGAAGTTATTATCATTTCTTTGTATAGCTTACCTGGTAATCACCTTTATATGGCAAAAAGTTGCCAAACATTAATAACAAAAACAAAAATCATAAAGACCAGTGTGCAGTTTCTTTAAATAAATGCTGTGATATACTCACTAAAATTGGAATTTACTATTTAAGTTCCAGCAAAAAATATAACAAAGATAGACAATATAAACTTCATTCAAGATAAAAGAGCTAAATATATGACTGCATGTTAAAACTGGTAATATATTTAGCCTTCTAATATACTCCCATGTGATGCAATGTTTTACTTTAAAAAATATTTAAACATTTTGAGAATCAATAAAAATCTAATTTTGATTATATCTTATAAAATGATATTCTGTTGTCTTGCTTAATGAATATGCATTGTACATTCTTATAACATAAGAAGATATATGAAAATATTTATTTTTCATGACAAAGATAGAAAGCTTTTATTTCTCTTGCTACATTTAGTTGCCCTAAATTCCTTCTCCATTTTCACACAGTTAAATGTCTACAATACATATATTAACAAGTACAACATTTTCCTAAAAGGACAGAAAGGGTTGCAGAGACAATGGATTGCAGCTCAAACTCCAACTGCCCATCCTAAAAAAGTCACATTGATGTCAAGCAAGGCTAGATTAGCAAATTTTTGTCACCTCTACTAGAAGAGAAATCACAATTTTCTCCTAAAATATGAAGGGCCATGAAAGCAGTAAAGCAAACTGAGATGTGAATTCAAATCTATAAAAAATACACACAATACATAACTGAAGATTGATAGCTGGTAGAGGGAACTGATACAGTAGCTTTTCCATGGGGGTTGGTTCTGGTCTTGACTTTGTTTCTGTTAGGCAGAAGAATCTTGGGATTGAATCATTAATTTTCTCACTTATAAAACAAAATGAAACAAACAAACAAACAAAAACTTCAACTGTTACTAAAACTTTCATCTTAACAACAATGGATGTAAAATGGTATGACAACCAATCTATACCCACAGCCCAGAAGAGGTTTTGCATTTTACTAATTGCGGAAGGTAAAAAAGAAAAATTATAGCTCATTAAAACAGAGATGTGACAAAAGTCTTCTATAAAGCACATAAATAAGCTATAAATCTAGCAAAATAAATAAAAGACCTCTAGAAAATAAAGGATAATAAAAAAGACAAAGCAAATTTTGACCTATAAATTTACCAGGAACTAAAAGCATACAAGTAAAAGATAAAACACATTTGAAGAATAAAATACCAATGGCCTTAAAACTTCTCTTGGCAAATTCAGATGCTACTGTTATTAAAGATGAATTATAGACCACATTTTATTAATAAAATGTCAACTACTATAGGGATACATATCTTGTTATCATATTATCAAACCATTTATGAAGTTGACTTTTTCAATATTAAATAAGTGGTCACCATAAAAAAAAAATAAGTAATCAGAACATCCATATATAACGACTAAAATGAGATAGTACTATATTAAATATTATTAATTTCCAAAATGTATTTCAACTATTATCTATATCTATATCTATATCTATATGCAGCAGTGTATACAGTGAGATCCCACTTTCTTTTACATAGGAAATGTAGCTTTAAAATATGACCGTTGGACCTCCCTGATGGCACACGGGTTAGAGTCTAAGCACTATCAAGCTATCACTGGCCACTACACCATGAGTTTGATCCATGGCCAGGGAGCTTCCCACATGGCACAAAAGACCTCTCCTGCCTTTCCCGCTGCTGCCCTAAGCAGTGTATTTCAGTAGATCTGCCTGTTTTGCTCCCCACTCTCCCTCTGGTGAATCCTCTCACGCCCTGTACCTCTGGCCTACACCCCAGTTCTTGTATGCATAAACAAATAAAAATAAATCTTTAAAAATATAAAACATGACTGTTAAAAGTGATTATTCCACGGTCTGAAGTTGTGGGAGAACATTATTTCTATAATTAATGAACTTAGAAGAGTGAAAGATAACACACGGTTTCCCATGACCGAAGTCGGAGGAAACTGTGTTCCTTATTATATTCCTAACATATTTTTTAAGGTGTAAAATTGTGATAGGAAAACACATCTTGAGGGAAAAAGCTTGTTTTTCTGAGTTGCTGCCTAGTCACACCACAGTATGACAACCCTAGTCACTTCTGGAGAGTGGACATTTAGACAGGACCTGAGTTTAAGATGCCTTCAAAAAGTTCTCACTTTGGCTTTCCTGGGGAAACTTTTAAAATAACCACTTAAAGACTTGTTGAGTAAACAAAATTAGTTACTTCTTCCCAACCAATCTTAGATGTTTGCTGCCATACTATTCACCTACTGCCACTCCACTTCTCCCCCTACACTTTTGGGGACTGTAATAAATCTTGTGTCAACTACAATAGGTATACATATTGATTCTTCCTTTATGTGGTTACAATAAAACTTTCCCTTCAATCAAAAGGAACCTGTGGGTTTCACTTTCCCAAAATGGGAGCTCAGATGCTGAAGGAGCTGCCTGCCACCTTCTGTGGGTGGCTTGTGTCCCCGCATTAAGCAGTTCCTAATCCATAGTTATTGTTGAAGGTTATTATGCCTTTATGTGTAAAGAGATAGTAGAGCATAAATATGGAGTGGACTGTTTGGAGATCTGAAATAATATGAGTATGTTTCAGGTTCATAAGTCTATATGCTGTCTCTGATAAAAATTAATCATTTTTTAGTGTTCTGCTCAAAATCTGTACTTTCGTAATTCAATACACCAGCTCCAGCTGCTCAACACAAAAAAATAAATAGCTTTAATTTCGTCATCAATGAAACTGGAACAATATCCTAATGAGTGAGTTAGATACTAAATAATTGAAATGTCGTACGTAAGGTGCTTAACAGTGGTTGGCACACAACAGCTACTAAATGAATGCTAGTTTGCTCATTTACCTTTCTTGTTCATTAGTGAAGGACAGTGCTGTTTTACATTCTAAACTGTTCTTTCTCCCCTAATTAGAGAATTAGAGACATTTAGCTTCACAGACTTGAAAGAGGATTACTCAGCACAGGAAAAGACATTGTTGAAACTTCAAGCAAGCAAACAAACCTCTTCATATACATAATATCTATGACCGATAAGAAAGACAACACAGAAAAATCCTTAGCTTAGTGACTTAGAAAGGAGTTCTTCTCACTCCAACATAGTTGAACAGAAAATTCATCCATAAGGGTTGTTCATAAATATATAGGGATTCCAATCCCCTACTCACAAAAAGATACCACCACACACTTATTAGAATGGCTGAAATCCAGAACTCTGACTATACTAAATGCTGAGAAAGATATGAAACAATCAGAATGCAAAATGATACAGCCACATTGATGATCATTGGGTGGCTTTAAAAAAAAACAAACTAATCATATTTTTAGCATAAAATCCAGCAATCTCACTACTACAAAGAGTTGAAACCTTATTGCTTAATGCAATCTTGCAGAGACATTTAGAGAAGCTTTAGTCATAATTGTCAAGATTTTGAAGATGGCCTTCAGAAGGTAAATGGATAAACAGTGTGTACCCAGACAATGGCTATTACTCAACTCTAAAAAGAAGTGAGTTACTGAACTATTAAAAGTTATGGGGGAAACATTATTTATTATATGATTCCAATTGTATTATATTCTGGAACAGGTAAAGCTATAAAGGCAATAAAAAAGGTCAGTGTTTGCTAGAGATGGTGCAGGAGGCAGGGTCAGTAGAGCACAGCAGATTTTGAGACAACAAAATTATCTGTATAATATTCTAATGATGGCTATTTGCCATTACACTTTTGTCCAAACCCATAGAATATATACCACCAAAAATGGTGCCTTAAGAACACAATGGACTTTAGGCAACTATGTTATGTCTATGTAGATTTCTTGGTTAAAAATGTATCATTCTGGTGAATGATGTTGATAACGGAAGAGGTTATACATGTGTGTGGGTATGGAATATAAAGGAATCTCTGTACCTTTCTCTCAATTTTGTTATAAACTTCATTAATTTCTTTTTCAAAGATATGCCAAATTATTCAAAACACTGAGTCATTGAAGACTCTTAAACAAAACAATGCTGGGCCTTCCTGGTGGTGCAATGGGTTAAGCAGCACTATGAAGCTATCCAGAGCCACTGCAGCATGAGTTTGATACCCAGCCAGGGAGATTCCCACATGGTGCAGCAGACCTCTCCTGCCTCACCCGCTGCTCCCCTCAGCAGTGTACTTCAGTTGATCTGCCTGTTCTGCTCCCCACTCTGTCTCTGCTGAATTCTCTCACCACTCCACACCTCTGGCCTATACCCCATCTTATATGCATAAAAAAATCAATCTAAAAAAAAAAACACTGCTGTCTTGCACTATGGCTAAGTCACAATAGAAAAAAATATATAGTGGAAACCAAAGTATTTTTGTTTGAAAGAGAGTCCAACCAAGCAGAGCTCAATGATATTAAGTCTTGTTGACTAATAAGAGCAAAGAAAAATTAAAAATCATCTTTTCGGGGCCTCCTTGGTGGCACAAAGGGTTAAGTCTCAGCACTATGAAGCTATCTGCAGCCACTGAACCATAAGTTTGATTGCTGGTCCGGGAGCTATCCCACATGGTGTAGCAGACCTCTCCTGTCTGGCTGGTTGTTCCCCTCAGCAGTGTATTTTAGTAGATCTGCCTGTTCTGCTCCCCACTCTGTCTCTGGGGAATCATCTCACCCCCCCCCACACACTTCTGTGCTACACCCCAGTTCTTATATGCATAAATAGATAAATCTTTAAAAAAAAATCATCTTTTCTTCCAAGTATGATCTGGAAGTCAATAAAGTCTTCTTAATAAAAAAAAATGTTACATACAAATTAAAAAAAAAAACTGTCGAGTATCTCACCATTATGGATCAATTATAAAAATCAATTTTTACACTCAGAGTTATTCCATGAAGACAAGATAGGTAAGGACAAATAAATCAAAAAAGATGATGAACAGGGCCTCTCTGGTGGCACAGGAGTTATTGCCAGCCACTGAAGCATGAGTTTGATCACTGACCAGGGAGCTAACCCACATGGAGCAACAGTGTCTCACCTACTCTCCCCTCAGCAGTGTATTTCAGTAGATCTCCCTGTGTTGGCCTCCCACTCTGTCTCTAGTGAATCCTCTCACATCCTGCAACTCTGGCCTAGGTCCCGGTTCTTATATACACAAATAAATAACACATACTTTTTATTTTTTTTTAAGATGATGAAAATGTGATACAACTACAACCTAAAATGAAGATTTGAAGGAAAAATGGTTGGCTCACAAAAATCTCATCTGATGAGGTTGCCCTTAAAAAAAAAAAAAGAAAGAAAAAGAAAATATGGCTAAATTTGCAAACAGGGATTCTCACTGGGTCCATTAGCTTAGTGCATATCACAGAGGTTCAAAAAAGTGTCTATCAATGTTTATCAGTTGCAGAATGATCTGCTAAGTAATTTATTCTCAAAATAGAATATTTGTTAAATACATAGCGTTTCTATTTAATTACTTTTTCTTGCTTTTATATCCATTCAAAAATGAAAACATGGTCAACTAGTTCCTTCTGCCTCATTCCATTTGCTGAACCAGTCGCTTTGGTTGGTGGAGACAGCATGGTCTAATATGAATATTTGTCAAAGCAGCTTGAACAATTCTAAATAGTCAGTTTTGAAATTAAAAACAAGTGTTAACTATTCTGACCACTTTTGTTTGGGGGATAAGAATATGATACTCAGAACTGCTTTCTAGGTGCCAGATGTCAGCAGGAAATTCAGAAATAATTTACTCAATGTATTTCTCTTTAATGAGTGTGAGCATTCCTAGTCTCAAATACAAATGGTCGGTTGTTTTCTCATGTAATAGGAGACACGAAAAAATAAGTAGAAATCTAGATACTAAAATTATTCGAAAATATGGACACTATTAACTCAAAATGAGCAATGTAACTGAGCTTTAAAATTTAAGGTTATGAACAATTCTGAATGAGAAATACATGGACTAATTCTCTTTAATTTAACCTACTATTGAGATGACAATTTTAAAAACCCTCTTAATGAGATTTTATGACCTTTCTGCTACTTCAGTTTATAGTTGTTTCAGTAGAGTCTTCAGCAGGATATTATATTTTATTAATTGAACAAAATCCCCCTAATGAATCAGACCTATTTTGGATGATAAACCTACTTTCCAGAGAAATTTTAATTTATGTTCCCCCTGATGTGTTATAAATGTATTTCTTGCAATGTCCTCTTTGAGATATCACAAGTATGTAAATTTTGACAACTAATTTCAGAACACAGCAGTAACATTTAATTCTATTTTTGCAGAGTTTTCCTAATTAAAGATTATGCATGATTATTTTATTTATTAAGATATTACAATATTCACATAATACATTAAATATCATCCCAATGTCTTATGCTCCTCTTAAGAAAGTTGTAATACCCTACAGCAGAGAAACATCATTTTTTAAAAAAAGGGCATTCTACTTTTTAGTACAAAGACACTTTGAATTGCCATTTCTTCCATTTCCAAAAATATTATATACACGCAAGAAATTCTCTCACTTTTTTCTTTAGTCTTCTGGTTTCTTTCAATAACCAGGTCTTATTCAAGGACACAAAAGTACTACATGACTGGCTTAGGACTAACTGGATGTATGGTCAATTCAACAATCCACTAAGCCTTAGGCCACTTGATGCAAAAAGACAACTACTTCATGTAAATATTTAATTCATATAAATGAGAATGTGATAAGAAAAGGTGAAGCAATTAAATGAACCTACTATTGAGTTTTTAGTGGGAGAAATTCATTGACATGAATCAGAGTCAAAATACTGTCTTTTAATATTTGTTTTGGCCACTGATCATTTCAGTGATTCTTGATAAATAAACATATGAATGACATTATCCCCTCCATAAAGCAGGGATAATCACACTGAGTCTTTCCTGTTTAACTTGGAATAATATTAAAGCTTGAATAAAACACTATGTATACAGAATATCTTATAAATGGAAATTCAGAATATAAAAAATAATTTTAAATATTTGTAGTGTTAGGACACTAGTAGATCAGTGTCCTACTAGCATGGTGTATACTGGTCACTAAAGATAGGTAAACTAAAAATAATGTCTCATCAGATTGCCACAAAAAACCAACTCGTCTGATTCCTGCTACCAAGAAATCAAACAGATATAATCTACAGTGTATAGTTTCTTTCACACAACTATGTTTTATATCCATTTTGTGACATGTATTAGAAGTTGTTTTTTTTTTTTTTAATGGTGAGTTATCTTATATCATGGGAATATCTGATATTTTATTCTTTCTCCTATAGCTGTTTCTCCTAACAATGCCTGTCTGTATTGATTTCAGCTATTGCTTAAAACATTACTATATGTGTCTTTAACTTATCACAAGCTACTTTCAAACTATATTTCATATGAACCCTCTTTGGTCTTTGTACTCTCATTATCATGTTTGATTTTTATAGGTACATGCTATAAACCAATCATATTACTATTTACCTTATTCAGACAAATGTCTAATAAGATTAATGTATGTGTGTTGTTAAATGTCTATGGCATATTATATATTTACATATATAAATTCCTATATATGCTTATGCATACTAGTATATGTAAATTATATATGACACACATATATATAACATTTTTAAAGCTTATATGCAGTGGGAAACTAAAAAATTAGCTGTTAATCTAGGAAAATATCTCCATTTTATTTTCTTTTCTGAAAAATATTTTTGTGCAAGTATTAATTCAAGATTGACAGATTTGTTTTTTAGAACTTCTGTTATCTCATGGCATCTGTCACATCTGATGAGAAACTGACCATTTATAGCATGTTTTATATTTAATGTGCCCTTTTTTTCTGGTTCCTTTCCTGATTTTAACTTTTATTATGACATGCATAATTATGTTTTTCTGTGTATTTATGCTGCTTGAAATCTCTGGGATTTTGACATGTGGGCCAATGTTTTGTGTGAATTCTGGAAAATTACCAATTATTTAAATATTTCTTCTTTCATTCTTTTTATCTTCTCCTCTAAGGATACCAACTGAATATAGTTCCATAGAAATTACTCCTTTGTAAGTCTCCATATGTTTAAAGTTATAGAATTTCTATTGTCCTTTTTTTGATACTTCCTTTCATATATTAGAGAACAAATAAGCCCATGAGAATTTTTCTTCTCCAATGTAATATTCTTTCTTCATGATAGCATATACTTGATTATTTTTCATAACTTTTCTCTACTGAAATTCCTCATCTGTTTCCTCATGTTGCCCACCTTGTAAGATAATTCCTTATTGTACTTATCATAACTATGTTAAAATCCTATCTGATAGTTGAAACATTTTGACCATGTTTGAATGGGGTTCTATGAACCCCCTCCCCTCTTGGCAGAGGATCACATTTTATAACATACATGTATTGCAGTTTTAAGACTGAACATGAACAGTGTCGTGAAAGGACAGTATGGATTAATTTTAGATAATGCCTAGACACAGAAAAGAGCACATCTCTTGTTTGGATGGGTTGTTGGTATAGCTGGTTGAATTGATCTAGGATATAGTTTAGATAGAATGAAATAAGTAATTTCAAAATTCAAATGTTGAAGTCCCACTCCACAATACCTGAAAATGCCATTATGGTTGAAAATAGGGTTTTTAAAGAGGTATTTAAGATAATGTTATGTCATTAGGTGGGCCTAATCCAATATGATTGGCATTCGTTTTTTTTTTTTAAAGATTTATTTATGCATACAAGCTGGGGTGTAGGCCAGAGGTGTGGGATCGTAAGAGGATTCACCAGAGACAGAACGGGGAGCAGAACAGGCACTGACTGAAGTACACTGCTGAGGGGAGCAGCAGGAGAGGCCTGCTGAGCCATGTGGCAATCTCCCTGGTCGAGGATCAAGCTTGTGCTGCAGTAGCTCTGGATGCTGCGTTTAACCCGATGCACCACCAGGGAGCACCATGATTGGTATTCTTATAAGAAGAACTCTTCAAACATAAACACAGGGGAATAGTGTGGAAAGACAGAGGGTAAAAAGAGGTATACACTAGCCCAGGAGAAAGGCCTCAGACAAAACCACTTCCTCTGACATCTTGATCTCAGACTTGTAGCCTCAGAAATCATGAGAAAATAAATTTCTGTTGTTTGACTCACTCACTCTGTAGTCGATTGTCATGTCACTCCTAGCAAATTAATACATGGGTCTGGGCTTTTTTTTTTTTTTTTTTAACTAAATTCAGTTTACCACAGGTTTAAATTTTGAGGGCAAAATCAGAACCTTCTCTTTAGCAGAATGAGCATAATCTAAGTGCCTTTTTTTGTAGTTGGCATCCATTTTCTGGTCCTCAGACATACATCTCAGCTCTGGTTTTTGTGCTCCTGTGCTATGGGGTCACTCCTGGTACTAGTACAAAAGCCCAGTGCCCATGACGTTTTTCTCAGTGTTAATCTCAATTATTAGAGCGTTAATACCTACTCCGGCTCCATCTTTAGACTTCAGTCAATGGTTCAATGTATTTTCATTTTGGGGACTTCTCTCTCAACACTCTTCTCCCTCCCCTAATGGAAAACAGACCTGAGTTACTCAGAGGAAACTACCTGTAGGGTCTTCTCAGTTTTCTTTTGCCCCCCAAATTTACCAAGCTCCTTGGGGCATATCAATTCTTCTATTCGTTTTTCCACTTACCCCCACTCACCACCTCAGATGAAGGGAATTTCTCTTGCCCCTTCTGTGGCAGACTGCCTCTGCAATGTGTTCAGGGTCAGAGCCCAACTGTAAAAGCCTTTCTAATTCACATTCTCACATTCAGAATGCAGGAAACTCGGTATACCTGCTTCTCATAGGGTGAACCTCACGAGTCTCCTGCTCACTCTCCAATCTTTCTCATAAGCTCCCATTGAAGACTGAAGGGAAAAAAAAATGGGAAGTAAAGATTCCCAGTGTAATTGGACTCCTACAAATTCTAAGCTCTAAAATTCTAAACACCAGCCCACATTTGGCATTTAAAAATTTAAGTTCAGCTGCTTTATTTTTACTGCATCTATGGTGAATTCTCCTCCCACATTTAAAAATGAAAGCAGCTATCCTAGGAGGGTTTTGTCACATTTTTGGAATTTATTCAATTACTTTGGGTTTGACTCTAGGCTGAGCTAAAATAACTGATTTTGCAGATTATCAGACTTGTCATTATTATAAACTGGAAGGGACTTTCTCTTGAATACCCTACATCCTAAAATGAAGTAGTAACCCTATGACATTTCCTTTTAATTGCCCTTTCTTATTTTTCTTAAATATTTCTTTTTCTTTTCATTTCCCACTTTTCCTTATGTCTGTGTGTTTTCACGTCCCAGTAGACTCTCTAGTTTGAAATTTTTACTCCATTATTTTTTTCATAGGTAAAACTTTTTGAGTGTTTACTTAAGTAGACATTCTATTTTAAGGACATTGCACATAATGTAGCATTTAATTTTCAGATCAATTCTATAAGGAACATAGGTTAATGGTGTTTCTTTTACAGATTAAAGTCATGGATGGGGTGATTTTAAAGGCAGGTGGTCTAAAATTATCAATTCTTGTCTGAGATTACTGCTTTTACTTCCCTGTCCACTAATATTTGTTTCTTTTTAGTGATCTTAGCAGAGCACTAAAGATGCTTACTGAGTACTATATTCAGAAGTGATTTGCAATTTGAATATTAGAATTTTGCCCCCCCTTTTTATTTTTTTACAAAAGAAGTACACAACATATAACAAATTCAGGATTATATGAAGGAGATGTTAAGCCTAAGTGTGCACGCCAAACAATATCCAAATACTAAAACAAATAATTGCAGAATTTTTGTCAGATCACTGCTTCAGGATTAAAGGAATAAACAAAACAAACAAACAAAAAAATGGCTTTAGAGTTAGTCCTAGCTCCAAAACATGTGTATGGGGACACCTATGTAATTGACTGTCTACAATAAGCACTTCACAGCCTGTTATATGGAATAATAATGTCTATACTTATAGGTTTGCTGCAAGAACTAAATAATATATGTTAAGGCACATTTAATAACCTGTAAATCAGTTTTTAACTGTAAGGTATGGACATTACTGTTGTAATTTAGAAGTTCCAATCTTTAAAAGTTATCAATGCTATTTAATAAAAAAAAAAAATAGAGTTAAAAAATGTCAAAAACTTGGACTTTCACATCAGACATCAAGAATACCTATACATACTAGAAAAACTAAGGCAAAAAACATTTTGGAAGTCAGAATGAACATTTACCTCAGGAAACAAATGCAAAGTATTGACAATTTATATTTACACTTGTAAGAAGTATATGAAGAAGTGCAAGAAAAACTATGTACAATTTTCATTAGCAAGAAAACTAAAATAAGCATAAGAACAAAAAAGTTTTTGGGGGTAATGAATCTCTGAAAGGGAGACAATAATTAGCTTCCTGGTATAAAACACCAGGGACCAATATCTAGGTTAGACTGGGACATTAGTTCATTTTTATGATGGACTTAACAGGCATGACACCAAACTGTACATCTATTTGCTGAACAAAGGCTCTTCCTAAGCTTCCAAACAGGGAAGACAAAAATTCATGTGGAAAGAGAAACAGAGGACAGCTTCCTCATTGATTTTTGAACAATATATTCTTTGATGATGACTATTGCTTCCTTTCATTAACTTAAAAGAACAAGTTAATACTCACAGAGATTTAAAGACTCAATAACATATTCTCATTTTAATGTGACTTTCACAAAGTTTATATATTTTTGACATTTTAAAAATATTAGAAACTTAAAAATTATAAAAAGTTAAATACCTGCCTAGAAATTTTAAAATGGAAAATTCATGTTCTAATATTTCCATGTTATATAATATATAACAGGCATAAAAACTGAAAGAAATAATGATCAAAATTAATAGTGTTTCATTTGTGCTAACTTAGTAATTATTTTCTTTTTTTTTTAAGATTTATTTTTTATTTTTATACATACAAGCTGGGGTACAGGCCAGAGGCATAATTATTTTGAGTAGGTGTGTGTCATCGAAACATGTTGTCTCTACATTCTGTTTCATAGTGTTGGTTGCCACCTCAGAAGCATCCCAGATGTAATCTGAATCAGGTCCCTGCCAGGAGGGGCAGAAGAAAAAGGCAGACCACTCCATTTTGGTAGGAGGCAGTTTTAATAACCAAGGAAATTTTCTCAAAAGGTTTTGTTTCAGCCTGTCACAGCACAAGAAAGTGCCCTACATTTATCCACCAACATTTTACCATTTACACAGAGACCTGTATTGAATTTAATCACATACATTGCCCAGATGTTCCCAACAACACATATTATCTCAGGGACATGTCCTTGGGCAGTTTCTGGGAGCTAGGAAGGGAAATAACACACACACCCCAAGCAGGGTGGGGATTGGTGAGAAGTCGCTATCAGTCCTGGCACAGCCAGTAGGTCAACAGGCAGTCACATTCTCTCTATCACATTACAAAACACATAGCTCCTTCCTAGGCACCTTGCTGATATGAGTATGGAAAAAGCAATATTAGCTAAATTTGCTCATTTCTGAAATTAACTTCAGTTTAAGTTAACTAACAAATGTTACATTTTAACAAATGATTTATGGTTTTAATTAAACTCATTTTATACATCCAGTTAGTTAATCTAGTCAATAGAGTTTTAGTGACAACATTCTATTGCCTGTTAATGGTGCTACTTCATAATTGCTTCAACAATAATGTAGACGATGCAGAGTCTCAAAAAGACAAGAAACAAAGAGGAAGAAGTTAAGAAACCCTTCTAATAGTCTACCTCAGCATTTCCCAAACACTGATCTATATAAAACTAGTCTCATGAGATTCTAGGAGGTATTTTATGATAAAAGTATTCATTGGCCAAATGTGTTAAACAGACACTGATACAATTAACAATGAGCAGATTATTGTAGAACTCTCAAAGCACTACTGTACACTGTATATCTCTAAGGACTGATAGAGTATGCAGCTTATCCAAATTTATTTGACGTCAGAAACCTTTTATAATCTTTTTCCTGATACTTAATATCTCAGTGAATATGATTATTCAAAAACAAATTTAGAAAGTGCTGCTCAAGGTTAAGTACAGAGGGAGAAGTCAATGGAAATACTGAGAGGTATAAATTCACTGAACATGGTAAAGAAGTGTCTGAGAGTGTAGGAAAAATGCATGAAAATGAAAGCCTAGTCAAAGAAATGGAGCTATCAACAAATTTGAGACACTGATAGGTATGCCAGGCATCCATTGTTTCATTTCATCAGGCAAGAAGTATTTATCTAGCAATCAGGATGATTTAGAGTAGGAGGGTTAGGGACAAAGAATAATCTAGCATACTATTTCAACCATAATAGTTTAATGACTACACTACAATACCCTCTAAAAGGCAATGTAAGTAGACTTCTTTCAGGGTATCTGCCCTCCTCTTCTTTGAAAATTTCTATCTATACCCTTGTCCATAAAAGGTTCCTATATATATATATATATGCACTTTGAACATATTCATGTATCTGTGTGATTTATAAGCTAAGCAAAATTCCCTTTCCTGGGTATTTGGTTTGACCTATCTGGCTAGTTTCTTAAACATGACATCTATGGGAATATTTTGGCCATTTGCACACATAGTATAGGATACATTTAACAGTAGAAAAATAGAATAGACAAATGAGAGAGTAAGGGAAAGAGGGAAAGGCAAAGCTTTTTGGGTCCTTGACTTCTTTACAGTTTTTTGTTCCAGAACAATGTGAAGTCAGGTGACAATGAATATTCTTCCAGAAAACCTTTTTTAAATCAGCTATTTCATTCAAGCTCATCCAAAGAAGTTATTATTGATTTATTCTTACAGTAAAAAGACTTTGTAAAAACATAAATACCACAAATAATGCTATATCTATAAATTCTAGTAATATTAGTAGATAAAAAGCTACTTCACATTTTATATTAGTTAGAAAGGTTAAAGTTTACTGGAGATATTACATGCATAAAACATACTTCATAATCTAATGAGAGATTCAGTTCAGAAAACTGGGATAATACACTGATCCAATCTATATAGTACACTAGAATCTATGAAAAGGGTAATATCCTTGAATTACTGATTTCACAGAGTAATCTTTCACATATAAACAAGGTGTGTATGCAAAATACATAGATGAAGAGACCTGTCATGCTATTCACACTCTTGGGTGCTAAAATGGCAGTACTGGGAGGCATTTTATCCAAAGATTGGCAGGAATTTTATCAACGACTTAGCATAGTAATTGATGGGCAATCCAGATTATTTAGACAGAACTGATATGAATTAAGTCTACCGCTTATCACACCAATACATGGATACAATTAAGACACATGTAATGCAAATGACTGATTCTGGGGTTCTACATTATGATTTTTTTTTTATTAATTGAATTATTTGGACTTCAAAAAAAAACATTTTTGAGTACATACAGCACAACTTCAGATACTAATAACTGATGACCATGAATATAAATGAAAGAAGTACACGCCCTTAAACTGTGAAGACAAGTCCACAAGGTAAGCAACAACAAGCTCAGAAATAGAACACTTCACTACAGTGCCATGAAGACATATAGCTTTTTTTTTTTTTTAAGAATTTTTTATTTATTTATGTATAACAGCTGGGGTACAGGCCAGAGGCGCGGGGCGGCGAGAGGGTTCACCAGAGACAGAGTGGGGAGCAGAACAGGCAGATCAGAAATACACTGCTGAGGGGAGCAGCGGGCGAGGCAGGAGAGGTCTGCTGCACCATGTGGGATTCTCCCCGGATGGGCGTCAAACCTGCATCGCTGGTGGCCGACAGCTCCACAGCGCAGCACTCAACCACTGCGCCACTGGGGAGGCCCGAAGACATATATCTTTTATCCCATACAAACTTCTAACAATACTAGCAACACTTGTGAATATTACAAGTTGTCTTTTCAGAAAATGGAAATGAATCTTTCCTATCTCTATAGCACTTAAGGCAAAGAGGTTCCTAAAGAGAGTCTCTAACTGCTTATGGTAAGTTTCACTCATTCTCACTTTGCTGATCTGTAAATCATATCATTCTCACTCAAGTCACACTCCTCTTCTTAGAATCGATTTATTAGTCGAGTGAGGTAGCAAGGTCTCACTTCCAGAGGCTGGGAGGCTATCATGCACGCAAGCTTGTATTTGTTTTATGGGAATAGGTGCTATGTAAACAGAAAGTACCACTACCAAGCCACCTCAGTACTTAATCTCTGGGTTTTTTTACCTAATATCAAAAAAAGCAATGTCCAGTAATAAACATTATTTAACTTTCATTAATAAACATTCCAAAACTGGACTGGTCCTGAGATATACTTTGAAATAGGAAAAGTTGAATTTTGGCAAAGCAGTTCCCAACTTCTTTACAGCTATCTATCTCTTTGAGAAATGAACAACTATCTTCAAATTTAAAGTGCCTTTGAAGCTCCCAAATCCTGCCACTTATTTCACTTTCTTTTATTGTGATTCATTACTGTAATTCTAATATCCTGAGAATTAGTGTGTTATTAATAGTAGCCAATTACAATCTCTGAAGGAAAAAACGTTAATACTTCAGAAAAAAATGCTTTATTTTTCACAAATAAAAGATAGAAAAGATGAATCTTAAATAAGGCAAAATAAGGTCAAATTAAAAAAATATAAAAGTTCTGAAGAACAGTTATAATGCCCCACAATATATGAGAGAAATAATAACAGAAAATATTAATCAAAAGCAACAGACTAGAGGGTTTTTCTAATTTCTTTGAACAAGAATATATCCAGATTAAATCATGAATTGATAACATATATTCTCATTTTAGATGCCAAATATAATGGCAAGTATCTAATTTAATAAATGAGAATGAGGAGTGAACTGATATAAAATTGGACATGATCACTATGGCGGCAATTTTGTAGAGTGACTATTACATACTTCCCTCTCACACAAGAGTGTAGTGTACTCTCTTCCCAGGACTTCCATCAGAAAAAAAGATATCTGTTGGATTATTATTTGAAAGTTTGTCTCCTTCAAGAGAGACTATATTCTAAGTATCGTTTAGCATACAGCCTGACACATAGCAAGAATATAGTAAATATTTGCTGAAAGAATCAAGATCAGGGCTAAGATGAATACCAGTTATTTGCAAATGCAGGTAATAATGGAAGAGGCTATATGAAGTCCTGATAAATGAATGTATATTATTTTTGATATAAATCTATAAGGTATTTCTAGAATGATTACACCCTAAAATTCAAACTTCATAAAATAAAATTATCGATAAGAGTATTTTGTGTTGCCAACTTATAAAATCTTTTGAAATTATAGAGCTACTACCATACAGTTCAGACTGAACACACTCCTCTTTTTTTTTTTTAAAGTTACCTTTTATTTTTTCACTTTTGAAGGGGCATAAGCACACTGGGATGGCTTCTGCTGAGCAAGGACTGGTTTTATCAGGAGGCTATGAAAAGATAAACTGAGTCAAGGACTAACAACTTAGTCTTTTGTCTTTGTCACATGTCTTCTTTTCTAAGTTAGTGTCCTAACAACTTAGGACACTAACTTAGAAAAGAAGACATGTGACAAAGACAAAATGGAACAGAATTAGATTTGAAGAAGGTGAAACTTGATCATTCCTCAAATTGCAGATATACTACTAAATTTCACTCTGTGACAAAGAGCATATTTTGTTAAAAAAAAAAGCAAACAGTTTCAAGTTAGCTTTTAAAATCCTTGCTTATTTAATATCCTATCAATATGAATTTGGCAAGAAATAAACTTAGCTTTATTTTTTTAAAAAGATTTATTTATTTTTGCATACAAGAGCTGGGGCATACAGGAGGTGTGCAGGTGTGAGAGGATTCACCAGAGACAGAGTAGGGAACAGAACAGGCAGACTGACTGAAATAAACTGCTGAGGGAAGCAGGAGAGGCAGGAGAGGTTTGCTGTGCCATGTGGGAAGCTCCCTGGTCCTGGCCAGGAAGTGAACTCATGCTGCAGTGGCTCTGGATAGTTTCATGGTGCTGAGACTCAACCCCCTGCGAAACCAGAGAGGTTCTCCTCAAATTTTAATAGAATGTTTCTAACCAGAATATAAAAGGATTTATGCAATGCTTTAAGTGAAAAATCAAGTAATTCGACATACTGATATCAGGTCAATAATTGTATATAATTTCCCTTTACAGTAACTTTTTTGGCGATGTCTGAAAAAGATGCTGTTCCAAAGTTTTTTGGTTTTGTTTTGTTTTGTTTTATACACATATCCTAAGTTGGTTCCATAAACTTTCAAAAATGTTTAAACCATCACACTGTTTTAATATAAATACACCAACAGCAGCCTCTTGATGAATAATTACAGTGATCTAATTGTCGAACTAAAATTTTGCATACAAAATCAGACATAGATGAAAACAGCAATTTTTTTCTACACTTAGTCTTGTAAAATTCTCGAGGTAGAAATTAATTACCTTTATTGCCTTTTATGGCAGAAAATTAATCACTAGTTTTCTTCTTTATGTTGTAAAGCAAAAGTTAAAAGCAGAAAAAAACTTTATAAACATTTTTGCTGTATTCAAATTATTAGTTTTAATGCCCTGGTGATAGTAAGTGAAGAGAAAATTAGCTGTTTGGAAGAATTTGCTAAGGACCACTGAGAAACGCAGATAATGTTGGTGATACTGGGAAAAGTTAACACACTTAGATTTTTGTTAATGTTAACAACATAATATGATAAAATGATTTGTGAAAAGGAACACAGTGACAATATGCTAAAATACCAGCATTTTAATTAAAAATATTTTAGTTCATATTTTACTAATTATTATGAAAAATGCCCTCAAAATTATAAACACTAAGACATTTACAGTAAGTTAACAGCATTTTGTAGTCCACTGGGGGAAAAAAGAAGATTCAAAATCTATCTAGAAATGATCAGTTATTACCATGTTTGTAATCATTGTCACTATTTAAAAATTCAGACATGAATTTAATACAATTTGATTAAAATAACTAATCAAAATTTGACTTATAATAAAACTTATAAGTTGACTTATAAGTTTTATTTAATAAAAATATGAAACAAAATTTTCATCAGATACATTCTGTTTCATACCTCTGGGCTTCTGCTATTAGATATATTTTTTGACAATCTTTATTTTGACAATATAGCATTCATCAATTTCAATACTGGACCAAGAATTTCTTCCTGGATTCAAATAGAATTTTGATCATACCTTGATTTCAGTGTTTATAATATTAGTGGAAATTATCAATTGATGTGACCTTTATTCTCACTGGAAATAAACTCTTCAAACTTAGGAAGATATATTACTGCCATTAAAGCCCTAATATTCAGAATAGTGTCAAAGATTTTTAAATAGGATTTTTATATATCATATATATATATTATCCACCAATCAAGCTGTTTATAAAAAAACAAGTCTTCTTTTGTGGCTTTGTATTGCTCCAAATTCTCATGACATCTTTTAAGGACAGCAAAATTTAAATTCCTTTCTCCATATATTATATATATATATATATATATATATATATATATATTACTTCAACTGAATTTACTAGTATAAGCTCTCTAACTTGGCTAAAGCGAGTAGTTACAGAGACCCTAGGTTGGTAACAGAAGTAGATAGTCACACAGGATTTATGACAAAAGTTAACAGGCTATCAAGGTTTTTGCTTAGAGAAGGATATTACTGAGCAAGTCTTCAGAATTCAAGTTATGTCAATAAGATTCACAGTTCAAGAAATAAAAAGTGGAGCTGTTGTAACACTGAAATAACATTGAAGTTGGGGACAGATGCTATTTTAATTAATTTTGCCTTTTATTTGCCAGTTTTATATATGGAACAGCTTTGAAGAAGTTTTTTTTTTTTTTTTTTTTTTCTTATTGAACAGCAGAGGTGCTAGTTTTAAAGGAAACACAAGTAAATTTGGGAGAAAAAGCAAGAGTTGGGAGAACAGTCAATGATCACCAGGAATGATTAGAGGAATTAAAACCTAGAAAGAAAATATTCATGAAATAGCTTAGAGAAAGAAAGTATTTTCGGATTTTGAAGTTTAAGAAAATGTAGATGATGCAATGGAGGTAAAAGCTGAAGTGAACAGAGAAGAAAGTATAAATGTACTCAGTCAATCACCAAACATTCTAAAGGTCATCATTTGTTTTAAGTAACGTATTAAATAAAAATGGTATACTGTTTATATATAAGTATATATTTAAAATGTGTGCAAAATACCATTGTAATAAACAATCCAGACTACCTGCATTTGCAATCAAATCTCTTAGGAATAAAAATAATCTTATGAGTATGAAAATATCCTGTATATCTAGATTTACATAAAATGCAAGTAGTATAAGAAATCATCACTTTTCATAAAGATAAAATTTTATTTAAGGAAGAAATCAGAAATTACTTAAGTATTAAGAATCCACCCAAAATAATCATAATTTTTCTATTTTTGAATACCAATGTTGGAGAATATGTTAAAAAATAAAAGTTCATTTTGTTATTAATAACATTGCATAGTATGGAGAAGAGAACTGAAATTCACAAGTTAGTATTAATTAGAAATCCAGCCTTTCCTATTCCATGTATTAATCAAAATTGTAAAACAAAATCTCTGTCAATGTGGGAGGTTTTAGCCAATAGAACGGCAGATATTATTTAACCAACTGGCAAAATAGCACAGTTTAAAAGAGAAAAGATCATCCACCAATCAAGCTGTTTACAAAAAAACAAGTCTTCTTTTGTGGCTTTGTATTGCTCCAAATTCTCATGACATCTTTTAAGGACAGCAAAATTTAAATTCCTTTCTCCAATTACTGAAGTGAAAATTAACCTCTAGTAGTGATGAAATTGTTTTGCCCACTGAACTATTCACTTTCACTCTCAAAATAAGCTTCCACTCTCAAAATAAAAATATAATGGCCTAAAATTATATTTTCAAAAGTTAACTGTATGAGTTTTAGGCATCTAACATGAATATTTTCATATTTTCAGTAACACTGCTTTCAAAAACTGTAATTCTAATAAATAATTTAGCTTTCAATATATCCCTAAGTCATAGCTATTATGTAATTACCAGTTATTCTGATCAAATAACATATTCAAATATTTTCTTTTCCTATCATTTATAGTAAATCTTTAAAAATAAATATCTTTCAGATAATTTTCTTTCAGTACCTAATTTCCTTTTAATTTCAATGTGATCTTTTATAATACTCCCAATATCTTTCCTGTGATTCAACAAAACAGACAATTTTATTAACACACATTTTCCATCTCACAGAATCTTGGCACATCTCATACTGTTATTTTCTACAGAACAGTGTATCCATTATATCAAGGTTTCTCTAGAAGATTTTGGATAAAACTGCAAATTTAATGTAAATATGAGAAGTAAATCATAATAAAAATATATGTATTTGTGATTCCTTTTTTGTATTATTTATGCATCTTTAATAAAGAAAATCTCTGGCAATAGCTTCCATTATAAGCTATAAATTCACAACCATACTTACACACAACATAATCATCACTAAACTGTTTGTTGCTATACCATACATACATAGTGTCTTTATTAATACTGCTATCGCCTTAACTAAAACCCTCAAAATATTATCTTTACCAGCATTTCCTGATGTCTAATTTCAAGGTCATTCATTCACTGTAAGAAATTAGGTTCTCTTTTATATATTACCTATGGACCAGGTTTGGTAGAACTGCTTAAAAATTCAATCAAATATTTTCACCCAGTTGCTTCATGTTTTTCTCTCATGGTTGATGATTAGTCTAAGTCAAAAGTGACAATCCCCATCCTCTTGCCAAGGCTGGCTCAGAAAAGTCTTGTAACTCGATTCTGACTCAAGGGAAACCAGCTCTGATGTTCTGGGAAAGGTGTCTCTGTCCCAGGAAGACACAGGAATAGAGATCCCTTTGTTTCTCTAGATGCTGTAATGTCTAGATATGATGCCAGAAATTGCTGTGATTTTGTGACAGGAACCAGAATGAGGGCAAACAGACAGATTACAGAGAATGATAAAGCAAAACAAAAAAAGACCCTGAAACTTGATGACCACAGATATGTCCTGGAGTAATGAAACTTGGAATCTTCATGATACTTCCTTGTTATGTGAGAAAAAAACAATTTGAGTTGGAGTTTTGAGTTACCTACATTGGAAATCATCTTATCTAATATATACATTCGTATCAAATAGCTAAAACACATCCCTGAAAAATCATGAGCTGTATAGCTCATGTAAAACATATTTTAAAAATCTTAAGAATAGGGCCTCCCTGGTGGCGCAGCAGTTAAGTGCTGCACTGTGGAGCTGTCGGCAGCGGCAACGTGAGTTCGACACCCGGCTAGGGAGATTCCCACATGGCAGAGCAGACCTCTCCTGCCTCGCCCGCTGCTCCCCTCAGCAGTGTATTTCCTTTGATCTGCCTGTTCTGTTCCCCACTCTGTCTCTGGTGAACCTCTCACT